>JAVTVY010019561.1:0-81882 GCA_036873755.1 Hanleya hanleyi | reverse complement strand
AGAGGAGGGGGCGCGAGTAATGGGAGCTAATTATTGATATAATTTTAATTTACTGAATATATGTATAGGCCCTAAATAGGCAGTAAAAAATATATGAATACGAAAGAATTATCACAAAACCCTGAAATAAAATCAAATTATTGAAATTTGTGTGTTGGGGGGGGGGCGGAGGAGGGGGCGCGAGTAATGGGAGCTAATTATTGATATACTTTTAATTTACTGAATATATATAGGCCCTAAATAGGCAGTAAAAAATATATGAATATGAATAATATCATATATAAACGGTTGCAATCCGATTTTGGGTGGAATATTTGAACAGAATGACGACTCACAATGTGTATATCAACACGTGCGAGATTGTAACCTGTAAAACACACCAATTCAGTCACCGCACCCTTTGCCTTTAAATTGGTGCTCAACTTGAACTACTGAATGCAACAACAAATGGAAGGTCTCAAAACAAGCAGGGATATGTACTTTATAAACACCCAAGTTGAGCTAATTCTGAGTCGTCGGATAATCTGTTTTTGAAAACATTATTTACCGACTATTTTACAGCACATCGTGCCAAACTTGCTTCACAATGGCGCCAAGATGGGACACACTCATCGCACGAAGTTGTCAATATTTTTACAAATACATCAGCCCTTGTCCTATTTTGTATGAGTTAACCAGTCATTGGTACCCATACTCTATAAATATGTTCATGTTCAAGCAGAAACCACAAATTAAAATAATAAAAACTGACATAAAAGACACCAACCTGCTGTTGCAATGTTGACAACTTCTGCGTCTTCGCAAGTCACGTGATTCGGCTCAAGGGGTCAAGGTCGCGTCAACAAAATGCCGGCCAAGGCCTAACCCTATATGCAGCGAAGGATGACGTAGCGTAATGTGGGTTAGGTATCCAGACTACATACCCCCCCAAACCCCTTATAGGCATTTTCCCGGATTTTTCGATAAAGTCCGTGTTCCTCTTTTTTTTTTTTTTTTTTTTTTTTTTTTTTTTTTCAGGAAAAATTTTACATGCACCCACCCATGCTTGAAATATACTTCACTTTGATACCTCACTCGACCCAATCGGCCCACCAGGGACCCACCTAGACCCCAAAACGTCTATGTCTATACCCTTTGGCTACCGCGCATACGCAGAATGATATTTCTACCGCACACCCAACCCATCAGATACCCCCTCACATATGCTTCACATGGATACCTCACTCGACCCAATCGGACCAATAGGGACCCCTCTCGGTCCCAAAACGTTATTCCCCATATAGATTAACATGAGATGAGACCCTCCAAGCCTAAGGTTGCGATCCTCCAAGCCTACCGTTGGGACCCCCAAGCTTACCGTTGGGACCCTCCAAGCTTACCGTTGGGACCCTCCAAGCCTACCGTTGGGACCCTCAAAGCTTACCGTTGGGACCCTCCAAGCCTACCGTTGGGACCCTCCAAGCCTACCCTTGGGACCCTCAAGCCTACCCTTGGGACCCTCCAATCCTACCCTTGGGACCCACATTTTTCATTCGGAACTCCCGAGCGGAAATCTACGAAGGGGACCGATTCTACATCTCAAACCGGAGATCCCCGAGAAGTTGCGAATGCCACATTTTTGGCACCGTGCCAGGAGCCAGCCGCTATAAAAGGGGCAGAATTCCGATGTCTGTATTCATTTTCTCAAAGCCCAGGCGAAGCCCTGTTGCACAATAATACGAGTTCCAAATCACCAAATACAAACAGTACCGAGAATGCAAGGATTCGCCGCTGATGAGGGAATTTTTATCACAGATTCCGACGACCCGCCTATACAAGTATTACCGGCACAACCAGCTGTGCGTACCATCTATCAACGACAATGGAATACCATGCGCCATTGTTTTCATCGGCATCGCCCGATATTGGACATATAATTTCCGGAAGAAAACATCCGTCTACGTAGCTACGTGGAAGCCATCTTCAACGACCAAGATACAGCCTTCAAGTTAAATCTCACTTTTGGATACATTCTTCGCCATAAAGAGACAGACCAGCTCCGTTATTATTATCCCAGCAATAATACCCGGGTGTTTGATCAGCCTTTCACCATTATCCATCGACCGTCCGTGGACACGGTGCTGGAAAAATTAGAAAGCTTGGATAGTTTGGAATGGGTACGACAACAACGACAAAACACAAAATGGCAAGTGGAGATGACAACCAATGTTACGTTTTACGTCACTAAAATGATCGATCACCCTATCGGCGCTCCCATTCATCTCCCGGACTGGTTGAAACACAGAGAAGGCATGCACGCCTTAGTAGGTGGCGTGCATGGGCCCTACACCGATCGGAAATGTTTATTCCGATGCCTGGCTATTCATCTCAACAAACGTCCACCCAGGATATGTGATAAATTGGTCAACCAGTATTGGGAAAAATACTTACGTGAAAGGAACATGAAATATCGGGACTTTCGCGGGGTCCCGCTATCGCAGTTGGATGTTGTGGAAAATTTGTTTGACGTGAATATCGTCGTATACAAATTAGAGCAACACGTGGATGTCGACAATGACGCCCCACAACTCACCGCCCGACTCGTACATCGTTCCCCGGGGAAATACGACACAACCATGACATTGAATTTGTACGAAACGGACACTGGCGGGCATTTCTCGTACATCACGGACATCAACACGTATGCCCAGTCATACATCTGTAGTAAATGCCAACGCGTGTTTGACCACTCTGGGAACCTACATAAGCACGAGAAAATTTGTGACCAGACCGCCAAACGAAAATTCCCCGGCGGCGTATTCCACAACACTCCGACCATCTTTGAAGACCTGGCAGATGAGGGTATCGATGTGCCCATGGACCACCGTCATTTCCCGTACAGAGCGTGCTATGATTTTGAAGCCCTATTAGAACCCATGGAAAAGGTATCGGCTAAAACTCCCAGCATCACATTCCTTTGAGTGTGAGTATTCACACCAACGTACCCGGTTACGACACGGCTCCGGTGTGTTTCGTATCTAACGGGGACCCCCATGAACTGATTACACGAATGATGAACTACCTTGAAACCCTCAGTCAAGTCAGTGCGGCACATCTCGCGTCGATTATCTACTGTGATGTATTAACGGCACTTGAATGCGCGTATTCCAACATAGGATGGGGGGGACGATACCGATGACGAAGACGAAAGTGAGGAACGCAAACCACCGAAACCCTATGCGCAGAAACTGAAACTGCGTTTATTGGAATACATGAACCAATTACCCGTCCTTGGATTTAACTCGAGCCGAACAGTGGGTTCAGCTATGAACAGTGGGTGAAAGCGTACGACTACGCAGAGAGGGAAAGTTGCTTTCCCTACAACTACATGACGAGTCTCGAGCGTCTGGACGAAACCCAGTTACCACCCCAGGACGCCAATGCCCTCTACCTATACGCGGTGGCTCACTGAGGGTCGAGAATTCAGAGCTCAACGATCTACGAAACATCAAGCAGAACAATGGCTGGATTGGGAAAGTCAGCGACGAGGCGTCACTATCCGTCCAAGGCAACCACACGGAAAAGCGAATTGGAGATCGGCGCCTTCCCGTGGACGGATTTCCTATCATCAATACAGTACCGACCGTGTTTCAATTTCACGGCTGTTATTGGCACGGTCATGAGTGTTCGTTCGCGGGAGGGCGCTATAACGAGCGCCGTGGACTGACCCCGGCCGCCTTACGTGAAGAAGTACAGCAGAATCGAGATTACATTTGTGGACTGGGCTATGCCTATGAACAGCTATGGGAATGTGAATTCCACCACATGCAACGTCGTCAACCTGAGTTATACTCGTTCTTACACGCTCACGACCGACTACTGGATTATCGGAGTCATTATGGAGTCACTCGTCAAACCAGTTATGGAGTCACTCGTCAAATCAGAATTACGTGCACAATATGAGGCGGAACGGGACCAGTGGCTACCCCGACGCGACCACTACACCTACGACAAGCGGACGCCCGGCCTGTTTAAACTAGAGTCGAGCGGTGATGCCATGATCGCCCTGTGTTCGAAAACTTACTTTTGTGACGGTGATGACAACAAATTCAGTTGTAAGGGGGTGAGTCGACGCGACTCCAACATCAACAAGGCCCTGTACCTGAATGTCCTCCAGAGCCAAACCAGCGCCGTTGGGACCAACAAAGGTTTCCGTATCATCGACAACCAGATGCGCTCGTATACCCAGGAACGGGACGCCTTCACATACTTCTACCCCAAGCGCAAAGTCCTGCCCGATGGTGTGACTACAACCTATCTTGACATTTAGAGTGATAAATACGAACACTGCGAATATTCCACTGGACTAACAATTTTTATGGGTACCAAACGCCTTTGATAAGACAGTTATATGTTCTATGAGTACTGATGATATTGCACCGGACTAACGAATTAACTGTTGTATATAGGTTCAATAATTCAATTCAATTTTATGGGTACCAACCGCCTTTGATAAGGCATGATAAGAGAACTGTTGTATATATGTTCTATGAGTACTGCGGCTATTGCACCGGCCTTGTTGGGCTGAATTAACTGCTGTATATATGTTGTGTTTTCTGTTATAAAATGTGTGTTTCTTCCATACAACATTGTGAGTTTGGGTTATTTTGTATACCGTAGTTAGTAAGAGCTAATTTGATGGTATTGACCTTCATAACCGCCTTTATGGCCCCCTCATTGCCCCCTGGTGTTCTAAGGGGAGATAATTCTAGATTGTGAGCCGGTAGTGACCTTTTGACACGGATGTGACGTCATAGGCGTATCAGGCGATAACCCGCGCACTTCCGGCGATAATCCGCGCTGCGTGCCGGATAATCCCGCGCGCGCGCGCTGCGGGCCGGGGGAAAACCCCCAGTCAGGGTGTACATTCCGTGGGACTACTTTCTGCCCGCGGAGGCAGACCGCATCACCGCGGATGAATACAAAGGCCAAAGAACTATTTTTGACCTGCAAAAATTGGAACTCTCCTGTATTCGGAGGTATTTTTTGGTCACAAGACTGGTGGCGCCCTCTGGCGGCTATCTTCGGAAAAATTGTTCAAACAGAGTTATCTGCCCTTAAATGATCTAGAATCGGGTTTTCCTATACCACTCACGACGCCAGTTCCGATCTAGTGTCAGACCAACTTCCCGAAACATCCCTTCTTGCCACAACCAAGATAACGCGAAATCTTAAAACATTTGGTGCAGTCGAACAAGTTGATATTCCTTCCAATCTTGGTTAGGTCTATTTATATTATGCATTCATTGGTTTTGTTAGGAGAAATCTTGCAGAGCCACCCCATACACACGAATACATCGATCTGCGTACAAACACCACGACCTGTAGTCATGAATATAAAAAAAACGGAGTCGTCTGCCAGCGCTTCCGATCAAAGTGTTGATCAACCTGGGAAAGATTATGATGGTCAGTTGCATAAAAATGAAATTTATAGTTCATCAAAATGTAGTCATATTTTTGTTACAAGAGAAAATCCTCCGTATAAATAGGAGCACATTTCGATGAACTATAAATATGTAGGCCTCAAACCAAAATCATAATGTCGAACAAGATATCAAGAAGTTTGATCATTTGAAAGTACCAAGTTTGATTAAAGTGTCATATTTTTGTGACAAGAGAAAATGTTCTCTATAAATGCCTCAAAAACACCAAATAAGGCCAGGGAGAACATTTTGGCGAACCATAAGTTCATATTTAGCCTCAATATGTATGGGATGGTGGGCTGCTCAAATCGCTTTTCGTCCTCGTCCGTCGTCAGTCTGTCCGTCGTCAGTCCATCCGTAAAACAATTCTTGTTATCGCGATTTCTCACGAACTACTGCATTGATCTTTCTCAAAGTTGGTACACAAGTTCCCCTTGGGGTCTAGTTGTACAAGATATCTTTTCTGGGCCCATTCCAACTTCCAATATGGCCATCACGCGGCCATCTTGGATTTCTCCATGAAACATTATTGCGATTTCTCAGGAAATACTGCATGGATCTTTCTCAAATTTGGTACACATGTTCCCCTTGGTGTCTAGTTGTGCAAGATACTTTTTCTGGTCCGATTAGAAAATCCAATATGGCCACCAGGTAGCCATCTTGGATTTCCCCATGAAACTTTGTTATCGTGATTTCTTAGGAAGTACTGCATGGATCTTTCTCAAATTTGGTGCACAGGTTCCTCTGTGGTCCAGTTTTGGAAGATACTTTTTTGGTCCGATTCGAAAATCAAGTGACGCTTCAAATTAATACTATTTTTCCAGAGTTGAGACGTTCTGCACAGAGTCAGCCGATACAACATTGGAGCATATTCTATATATTGACTATAGAGAATATCCATAATTTCACCTTCTATATCAAGGAGTTCAAATGATTTCGAATTAAAATGTATTGCTTCAAATTTTAAATCATTTTACTTTAGTCCATGCCGTTGCAAGTGAACTGCCCCACCGTTTCGTCTGCCGACGGATCGTCTACACGAAGGGACTTCACTCTTGTGACACAACGTCACAACTCGACAACTGTAGACTACTGCGTGTTTCGATCCAAAGTAGATAATCAGGATTCAGACACTTTCAAAGTTTCAACATTACTGCATGGGCCGGATCCCTTCAGTATTAAGTTTTGTACCATCTTACTATTTTCGAGCATGGTATCTTAAAAGAGATATCTCAAACTATAGCCTAGTAAACAGCATTATAAAATAATTTTAATTTAATTATAAAATTTTAAGTATGTTTCATAGCTCATGACAAAGTGTCTAAGAGATTTGTCTTCGCTTCCAGTAACCAATGATGACGTGCAAAAAAAAAAAACAAATACTACAAAACCAAGACGAATGATCCTCCGGACATTCACTTTCAGACTAACTTTGCTCATTTCACTTGTACTATAACAACCGACATCGAGTACAGTTTCCAGAAATCTTGAAACTCCCGAAACTTATAAAGATAATATCATGATGTTTTCCAGTGTCCCTATTTCGATCATTTTTCGCTCATATTCGTAAATCAATCGTTTGTTCTTAGTAACAATGGACAAAAACATCTTCTTGTCATTAGCTTACAATTATCGCACAATGGTGGGCGCCAAGATTCTTCAGGATCTCTCGTTATAATGAGCTGACCATCACACTTTTCTCCAGACTGATACTTCCGTATATATTCTTCAAGAAAAATATTGATTGAAAACAAAAATCACCTTTCAATTACTGTCGTCACATGCAAAGGAGTATTTCCCATGTAAACATCACATATCCTTTATTCATTCGAGTTTCACACTAAAGACTACCCACCCCATTGTCGACATCAACTGACGGAGCCAGTTCCGAAACACTATCCTCCATGGATGCCCAAATTGCGTCATACCATGTCATGAATAAGGTCTTGCAAACAAAGTGTTCACAACGAAACTTCGTAACTCGATTGAGTGCTGATTCGCATAGCTTTTCTTTAATCTGCTATTTAGAGATAAAATTAATGACGGTACAAACGATTCAACGTTGTTTTCGTTTTCGGGCGAGTATAGGCCATCATTGATATTTCAGTGTCCAATCTGTCTTGCCAATATGATCAGCTCGACCATATCGCTGTAATCTCCGGCCCCTACCCCAAACCGCATTTCGCACGCCAACTGATCAGTTAGGAAATGGGTAGCCTACATGTGAAACAAAATATCCAGCTGGGAGCCTTTATTTTTGGAAAAAGTTATCATGGTGACGGTTACATTTGTGTATAGCTAGGTCACAGATCAAAGTCAGAAGGAGGTTGGGTCGAAACTGATACTGGTCATTAAGAAATGTAATTATACTCTCCACGTTTATGTACATCGTTAGCTAAATTACTTTGTTAACCCTATCTGGCCTGGGCTTTTTGGGACCTGTCCAGACCTGGGGGGCCGAATGCCCTCCCCCCCTCCCTCCCTAATTATTGTTCTTACCCCTTAAGCAATGGGGTTGAAACTTTCCACCCTATACCCTTTGGTCAAGCTCTATCAGAAAATGTGGAAAAAATTCAATATGGCCACCTTGATGACGTCACATTGACGTCATCTTCAGAAACGGCATTTTTTTTGCCGATTTTTTATTTATGCAATTTCTCCGCAAACAGTGCATGACAAATTAATAAATATTAATTTGATGTGAAATAAAATAGCATTTGGCCACTTTTCATCGCGAAAAAGCAAAATAGATTAAAGAAAAATGACGAAAACATCACTTTGCTGGTACCACATGTGGCCGCCATCTTGAATTTAGCGATGATCCTCTCCTCGGAGGGTTATGCAAATAGGCTCAAGATGACTCCAATATGATAAAATATAAATTCCTGCAGTGTCAGCTCTCATCTCTTGTCGTTCCGGAGATAGCGCAGGAAGTTTGGTAGTCGGGACCTTTTTGCCCCCCCCCCCCAAAGGCCTGGTAGGGTCAAGAAATTCTATAGATAAATGCACTGCGATCCTGATAATGATTTTTTCCAATCAAACCGTTTCCTTTTGAAACAGATGGATCGGAACTGACACCTCCTCCATATCGCAGCTGACATATTACAGTAGTAAGAAAAGGCTAAAATCACCCATATTTGTGGGCCGCCTTTGGGTGCGATGCTTGGCGCATGCCTGTCTAAGACATGCGCAGGGATCTCTACCGTTTGTTTGCAGCGCCCACTTGGTGGCAAAAACCCGCACTAGAGGGAGACAACTCCGGGCTGTTAATTCCGGTTCCGGTCACTTGAGCGGAAATGACCTTTGACCCTTGCGCATGCGCAAAATATCGGATAATAATGGTGCGCAGGGGTCAAAGGTGACCGGAGCCGGAAGTAACAGCCGGAGTTGTCTCCCCCTAGTGCGGGTTCCCTGCCCCCAGGGGGTGCTGGGAAAACTGGCCTCAATTTACGATTACTATACTACTGCGGACACTGTCTGCCCCTCTCAGCATAGCAAGCGCTCGATTGAGGACGACAGACCGGTCGAAGAAGTGGATCCGACATTTTGGACCGCATTGTCTACATAATGAATAGCCCCATCGCTCCATCGCATAGCTGCATCGCATAGCTCCATCGCATAGCCCCATCGCATAGCTCCATCGCATAGCTCCATCGCGCATCGCATAGCTCCATCGCATAGCCTCATCGCGCATCGCATAGCGCGACTTTTTATCGCATAGCTCCATCGCTCCATCGCGTAGCTCCATCGCTCCATCGCATAGCTTCATCGCGCATCGCATAGCTCCATCGCATAGCTTCATCGCGCATCGCATAGCGCGACTTTTTATCGCATAGCTCCATCGCTCCATCGCATAGCTCCATCGCGCATCGCATAGCTCCATCGTTCCATCGCATAGCTCCATCGCGTTAAATTAGAAATGAAAGACGCGATGGCCCCTCTCGGCCATCATACTCCGCGGTGCCATATACTCACCCTGTTGCGGGTCCATCTTGGCCTCTAATGCACTCCGGAAAAGAAGTCCGCGTTCCAATCTATGCGACTCTCTCCAAGGCCGCGCTTGCTTCCCCAAAAGGGTACTTTGACTCTCAACCGTGTCATCTCTTCGCGTAACTGAGCTGAACAGATATCCCCTCATCTTTGATATTAATACATCCATCTTAAAATATGAAATGCGACTGGAAAACTTTATGATGCCTATCAATACAGCAAAATATTACACCATGCCCAAAAGTCAAGTTGGCATAATTACACACCAAATCTATTTTAAGTCAACAAAATATACCCCCTTCAGTCAAACTAGACCTGAATACGTACAGTAGATATCTTAAGGTGAACCAAAATTACCTCGTACCGGTGTGAGAGAAACGGTGGTCCCTCAGATGTGAGTGTCCGCTTGCTATGATTTAACACAGCCCGGACGCTGACATCTGAAAAGGATCACCTGGATATCAGAGCCCTCCCTAGGAAAAGTATAGGACACCGGACACTGGTATCTGGGGACCACCGTTTCTTTCACACCGGTACCAAAACTATACCTAGAAAAATAAATAATTCACCCAAATTGCTGACATATAGAAAAACTATACAGACCAGACAACAACATCCGCAAACAAAATTACAGACAACCTCTCACAAAAATGAGAATATCTGCACACAATCTAGAGATTGAGAAAGCCGAAGCAAAGAAACCAACAGAGAGGACCGACTCTGCAAACTTTGTAATGGTGGTATAGAAGATGAAATAAACTTCATCTGTAAATGTCCAAAAATCACAAACAAACGAAGGAAACTAATCCAATACATGCAAACAAAGCTTCTCAACTTTACCACTTTGGATGAAAAATAAAATGAAAAAATGAAGAAAAAAACTAGAAGTCATTCTTAACTGTACACCCTCATCATCTCTACGGGTATCTAAATGAAATGATGATATACAGAACAAAGCTGCTGTGCCGACCCCCTGCCAGAGATCAAACAAATTCAGCCACAACATGAGACACACATCTCGTGTTACACAAGTATATCTACATACTAAACTCTATCATACAAAGTACCGTATGATGTTTCTTCTAATTATTCAGATGGCAAAACTAAAATTCAGACATCTGCGGAGAGAAATTCTGCCAATATTCTACAAATTTTACTGGATAAATTTTCAGTTCTTGGGATAAATAACATACCCATGCCACACTACTTAGCCTCAGTTGATATGAAGATTTTTTTTCTCTGTTTCTATTGTCTAAAAATGCTGTTAGAAAGAGGAAATAGGGTAGGTAACTGAAATAACTACTCATAATATATGTATTTCCATGTTAGTATCCATAGCCTTGCATGCATTCTGCTTTAGAATTTAGATTCTCTTCATTACAGTCCAAGGGCGTAGACAAGTTGTGAAGTTTGGGGGGGCTTAGGAGGAGAGTCTGAGAGGGGGGTATCCCCCCTCGCAGCGTAGATTTTTTTTTGTAAATTGATGTTAAATTGGCGCTCACTGGGAGCATTTGAGCGGTAAAAGATTGTAAAAATTTTCAGTTCTTGGGATAAATAACATACCCATGCCACACTACTTAGCCTCAGTTGATATGAAGATTTTTTTTCTCTGTTTCTATTGTCTAAAAATGCTGTTAGAAAGAGGAAATAGGGTAGGTAACTGAAATAACTACTCATAATATATGTATTTCCATGTTAGTATCCATAGCCTTGCATGCATTCTGCTTTAGAATTTAGATTCTCTTCATTACAGTCCAAGGGCGTAGACAAGTTGTGAAGTTTGGGGGGGCTTAGGGGGAGAGTGTGAGAGGGGGGTATCCCCCCTCGCAGCGTAGATTTTTTTTTGTAAATTGATGGTAAATTGGCGCTCACTGGGAGCATTTGAGCGGTAAAAGATTGTAAAAGTTGAACTTTTTTTTTGCGAAAATGTCCTATAACAGTGGCGATCACTACAGTGATATACAAGGTGAAATGATCATTCAATCCGGGGTTTGCACTATAATTCAAGTTATTTCCTAGACAATACTATTTTGCCTAGATTGCAGGTGCGGTGTATTGATGCGTGGTTGACCGCATGAGTTTTTGTGTTCGTTCTGAAGTTGCCAAACTTATCAAAAATGTAACCTTAGTGATCCTTTCTCGGAATACTAGCGAAAATTATCCATATCTCATATTTACACCAGTTAAATAGTGACTTTGTGTCTGGGTTAGATTTTTTACCTGTATCTCGAGGGTTTCTCCCTGAAAATTATTCGAGAGTTCGTATCTCTCGTTTGTGGATAAACAAATACTGAACAAATGACTGGGATCTCAATAAAAAAAAAGTTTATGGTGAAAAAGTTCCGAAAAAATCTTTTCAGCCAACGTGTTGACCTTTTTCGTCCAAATGGGCGATATGTGATTGAATTGGAGCACATTATTCGTTTCTCGGAGAAAATCACACGGGGTCTTTGAGTCCGATATCGCCAAACTGTTGCGTTATTCTCTGACCGATTGCAATTATTCTAGCCCTTCTGGTAAGCATTGTTGATGATAATTTTACTTCCACTGCAATATGCAACAATTGATAAAGATATGTGACAAGCTAAACATTTACTCCTCTGCTATGATTGCTTTCTGTTTCATTCTTTCTTTCCTTCTCCCCTTTTTTTTTTTTTTTTTTTTTTTTGCCGGCCCCCCCAAGCCCCCCCTTGTCTACGCCCTTGCAGTCCCTGTGTATGTTTCCTGTCAGTATGTCATTATCCTTGTATAAACGTTTCTGATTTTGTTGGGAGTTATCTCCGCTTGACCAATGTACATCGTACAAAGGTTGCAATAAAATCGTATCGTATCGTATGCAGAACCTTTAGCATGGCCGCCATGCGTGGAGTAGCGTTGAAGAGAAACACGATTTGTCCGGCCTTTTTTACGTGTATCAACTCCTATTTGACCTGCAGAACCACTCAGACATGTTTTGTCAGATGCAAATCTAGTCTAGCTAGCAGATTGCCACATAGGGTGGGAGTTTTGCGAGGTGAAAATGAAGAGTACTTTTCTTCCTCATTTTTCCTGGATAACAACAACAACGTCATGATAAAACAACAACAACAACAACTGGTCAACAATTAGCAGTATTGTTGATGAGCAGTAAACGTTGGTTTGAGACATAAATACATCGAATACTTTGGTGGTCCACATAGAAATTGGAAATGGAAATTGGGGAGGGGTGTGACCTGTGGGGTTTATTCTGCAGTTATTCTGCAGGTTGGGGAAAATACACCAAAAATCGATCTAGGTATTATATCTCTATCAGGGTATAGCCCTATGCCAGTTTTAGTTTTTATATATTTATGGAAAATGCAGACATTCACTGTTGACATATAGCTGGCATGGATCTGTTAACAGATGAATATTATTGATGTGTGCTCCTACACACAGGAGGGATTTATGAACTATGAACTTAGCTAAGATTCATAGCGTCTCCCTTCCCTCACCGCTATGCCGACGTTAAATACATTTTCCTGGTGGTAACTCGAACATCTCCATGGCGCACTTTATATTACCTTTGCGCCCTATTGGACCTTCAATAACTTGAGAAAATGGGCTTAAAATGCCAATAATCAATACTTTTTCCAATAATATTCAATTGTCCCATTTGCGTACAATTCGCCATCCATATGGCTTGTGAATCGTGTGTCGCCGTTTTATCATGGAGCGATATCCGATACTTTATTGTATACTGTTCGGTCTTCATCCAACAGAGAACAGGCGCGAGAAATCTGGTGAAATTACATGCTTTTCATACCACTACTGAAACATATAGTGCTGCTGCATGCTGGGGTCCCCCATGTGACTTGATCAGCAACTCTAGAATCTTTCAAATTGATTCTAACATCAGGAGTATTAACTATGAACACTGCAAACACACCATTTATTGGATTAGAGGAAAGTACTATCAACATGGAAGTGAAAGGGTTGATTTTCTGGAGTGAGTGATTTAAACAATACGAACAGGAGTATTTTTTTTTTTTTACTGCAATCCCACGTATTATATGCTTTTATATACAGGTACTCTGTCCGTGCAAATTTAATGAGGAATATTTCAAGGAAATACATGTATATGTAAATTTAATATTCGTTGTGATTTTTATTTTATTTTTCCTATATAACAGATAACTGTGGTTATTTGTTAATTGTCATTTGTACCAGTGTCCATGGTGTTAAGCTCTTTATAGCTGAGTAATTCCTGTAAATAATTATTTATGCTCAGAGGTAAATTAAATGACTATTTTGGTAGAGTAAGGTGCTAGTCATATTTTCTCAGTTGGCTATTAAAAGGTTAATTTACATTTCTGAAAGTGACATGATGGAAATGCTGAGATATTGCAAGTTATTTTCATTCCAGCAACATAAGTATTTTCTTGTACAGTACATTGATAACACAAATTAATTCTCTTTTCAATTCTTGGGGCTGAGTTGGAAGACTTTTCTACAGAATAGTGTTCATAGGATCATCAATACCTGGTTCACTTGATGGAATACTTTGTTGGGGGGGGGGGGTAATTTTTATTGAGGAAACAGGCGAATTGTATTCATTTGACCTACTCCACATGAGGTCCTAATGAGGCATTGTTTTCCAGACAGAGTTGTTCCCCCTGAAAGTGGTTGCCTGATTCGAAATTGGAAATTTCACCCGGAACTAGGAAAATAATGTTATGAATATGCTGCACCTTTTTTTGCTATATCATATGTACTAAATCACATAGAAAAACGTTTGTACTGTATAACAGAGCAGGAATAGGAGCATATATCACAACCTTGTTGTTAGATCCATGGCATATAATGCTATGGGCTGCAGGCACTGACCATCCACTGTATCTGGTAACATCCACTTTATCCAAGTTTCTTTAATGCAGATGCGTTGACTGATGAATAAATTAGATTAAGTTGTCTGATGCACTGCACATTGCACACGTTCAGAATACCCAGAGCAGAGGTCTGTAGACCTGCTAGCAAATTGCGTTGTCTGTCAATTAAACTTGATTCATTAATTATGCATCCTGCAATTTGCTCATTACCTTCAAATATGTATCTGTTTCACATGCCATTTTCATTTTACCGAATAAATTTCACTGAATGTCATTTGCAGCCATGTTTCATTGTGAAATAGCTAATTTGAACGAAGCAATAAGTTTCTGTGACAATCATGGAACAATGAGGCCATAGATGCTGTTGAACAGAAAGATACAGGGTATTCTACGTGTATATGAAATTCGTGTTGAAACAACTGAAAATGATCTGTTAATTCTGCTTGCAGATTAAATAAATGATTATTGTCTATTTAATTTTGAAGCATGAACAACACTAGCAGCATAAATTAACTCTCTGATCTCTCACGAATCGTGCGAAATGGGACTTTCCATGCATTGCTGAAACAATTTGTGTCAGGCACTGTAGAAAAAATTTGATAATAAAACAAATCTTTGGGGTGGGGGCAAAATTGGGAGTGGGCGGTGATCATGAAGGAACTACTAATTTTAATGAGTTTTATTGGTTCATGGGATCTAGAACTATGTCCAATGACATATCATTATATTGTATTTGGGTTCACGTTGTGTCAGTCCTTTATTATATCAGGAGTTTCTGATTGGTGTGAAACAGGCTCAGATATTGGTGATGAAGGTGACATCATGTTTACATAGCTGTTTACATGTACATGCACATTGCACAGACTAGTACATTGGGGACTGTTTGGTATAACGGTATAAACCCGCGGGGTTTCCTGGTGTAAAAAGAAATAGGACCCAAATAATGTGATATTCATATGCATTCATTCACTCGCTCTCCCAACTTTATCTTTTATTTCTATCTCTAGGTTTCTCAGTGAAACTCAGCCATGGGAGAGCACCATACAGTTTGTTTCATGGTTCTGCCATTGACAGAAAAAATGACTATTATGAGGTTCTTGGTTTGCCCAAAAGTGCAGATGCAAAGGCGATCAAGAAAGCCTACTATCAGGTATAACATTGAATGATATTTTATTCATACTCATAACAAACCTTGTTCTCTTGACCCCAGTCGGCCTCATAAGCGGTAGGTACTGAGTTCGATCTCAGGCCGGGTCATACCAAAGACTTGAAAATGGAACTTGTTGCTTCCTCGCTTACGCTCAGCATTAAGAGTATAGAACAAGGACTGGTTCGCTCGGTGTCCGTATAATGTGAGTGAGTGTCATGTTGCAGGGCGCAGGTACCACCGTCCCTCCTCCTCCCCTCCCTTCCCTTCCCCGTCGTGATATATCTGAAAAAATGTTGAAAGCGACGTTAAACCCTATTCACTCACTCACTCACTCACTCTTGACCCCAGTTGGTCAGTGTTCAGAAACTCCACAGCATCCTTCAAATTGAAATGTGATGTGTATAAGAAGGGATGAAGCCTTATCCAGTATTACATATACATGTACAGTAAAACCTGTGTATACTGACCATACTTGGGACCAGGTTATAGGGTTACATATACATGTACAGTATAACCTGTGTATACTGACCATACTTGGGACCAGGTTATAGGGTTACATATACATGTACAGTATAACCTGTGTATACTGACCATACTTGGGACCAGGTTATAGGGTTACATATACATGTACAGTATAACCTGTGTATACTGACCATACTTGGGACCAGGTTATAGGGTTACATATACATGTACAGTATAACCTGTGTATACTGACCATACTTGGGACCAGGTTATAGGGTTACATATACATGTACAGTATAACCTGTGTATACTGACCATACTTGGGACCAGGTTATAGGGTTACATATACATGTACAGTATAACCTGTGTATACTGACCATACTTGGGACCAGGTTATAGGGTTACATATACATGTACAGTATAACCTGTGTATACTGACCATACTTGGGACCAGGTTATAGGGTTACATATACATGTACAGTATAACCTGTGTATACTGACCATACTTGGGACCAGGTTATAGGGTTACATATACATGTACAGTATAACCTGTGTATACTGACCATACTTGGGACCAGGTTATAGGGTTACATATACATGTACAGTATAACCTGTGTATACTGACCATACTTGGGACCAGGTTATAGGGTTACATATACATGTACAGTATAACCTGTGTATACTGACCATACTTGGGACCAGGTTATAGGGTTACATATACATGTACAGTATAACCTGTGTATACTGACCATACTTGGGACCAGGTTATAGGGTTACATATACATGTACAGTATAACCTGTGTATACTGACCATACTTGGGACCAGGTTATAGGGTTACATATACATGTACAGTATAACCTGTGTATACTGACCATACTTGGGACCAGGTTATAGGGTTGCTTTTAACAGGTTTATCAAGGTTCACAGTATTTTATTTTAAGTATTGGGACCCTGGACAATGCTGGATGGTACCAGTATTTAGAGGTTGGTCGGTTTACCTAGGTGTGATTGTTGGTATTCGTAGGTTTCACTGTATATCCCAAGGATGTGGACTATGTAGACTTACATGTACACGTGTAATACCATGTGAATATTCCTTAGGCCAAAAAAAAATATGTGTCTGTTTCCGATTACGGGCCAGAAAAAAATAGAGTAGGTAGGGCCAAAAAGAAATTATTTTGGAAATAAATTTTAGTTTGATGTCCAGTACTCCTGTCCCATATACAATGGTGTACAAATATATTCTTGATTGTATAACATTCCCACCCACTTTAACATATTCTCCCAGAAACACATCCCCCCATACTTTCAGATATTCAAAAGATCTTATCCCCCAAAAGATAAAGGGGGGGGGGGGAGATACCCTCCAAATATATATCGTTGGTATTTTTATCTTTACTGGATCCAGCAAATCTTTACTGGGCTTCGTGTTTAGCGCGAGTGATAGCTCACCTGCACGCAAACATGCACGTAAATTCATGTCACGAGAGTGATTTTTAGCTCACGTTAACGGTCACATTTTATATTGTATTATATTGCAATCACTCGCCTGACTTTTAAATTAGCTCGCACACTAATTCTAAACACGAAGCCCTGCTTTATATTTCAATGAGTTCTGCTGAAACCAGTTATTGTACTGATATTATGGAAATAAGAATTGCCAATAATGTGTTTGACTGCTGTTTACCACCAAAACGAGTATTGTTTTAATTTATTAACTTGATATGCAAAACAATATATTCCAAGGATTTCCGCCCAGAAATGATGTGAAAAATACAAAATTCCATGTGGAATTTCAGTGCCTTCCATAGGGAGAGTGGACTTATTTTCTGGAAAAGCCGAAGAAAAAATTGACAAATACAACATAACATGAAATGAGAAATTAATTTGAACATCATGGAGGTTTGTACCAGCGGCTATGTAATTCGAGCAATTTGAGAAACGAGACGTGAGTCGGGACTGTACAACAGTACAACGATTTGAACAAGCCATTTCTCGAAAACAGAAGAATTATTACTTGCTTGAATCTTGGGGGTTTATTTCAATGCATTCATAATAAAACAAGTCGGGGAAATTGTGGATTTTTTAGCGGAGAAATGGTACCGGTCGGTTAGACTTTGACGGCGACTTTGACTGTGTCGTCGCCGATTTCGCTGAAAACGAACACCACTTGGCTTGCAAGCTGCCGTGTCCGCTAAACACTGCTTTAACAAACACCATTTCAAGCCATAAAATCAGTAGATTTCTTTCGAAGTTGATGGAGAATATGTTTAAAATTGTGCTGGTCGACTGAAGCGTAAACAGGTTGCTGATTTCTCGATTCCCGACCTAGAAGTAGGTGCTTTATTTCCTGAAAAGATCGTCAACCTGCCACCATGCCATGCGGTCTGCTCCAGTCACACTTTACGGTATGCTGACAGTCGCACGATTTATCTAGACTCGGTCGGGTAACCGGAAACAGACATATTTTTTTTCTTGGCCCTATGGTTACCAACCAGTTTTATATCCCTTGCTTTGTGAAGAACATTTGCTGTTATGTATTCCACTTCACATGCTAAGTGAAAGCGTGATATTATTTTCGATATTTTTCAGCTGGCACAGAAATATCATCCTGACATGAACAAGAATGATTCCAGTGCCGAGAAGAAATTCCATGATGTTTCTGAAGCATATGAGGTAGATATCCCATGTCTGTTTAGGTATCTATACGGTTACCCAAACAAATGATTTACACTCTTGTCTTACCTGATATATAACACAGACTAAAACTAAGCTTAATTTCCAACATGTGTAGTAATGGGACAGGAATTACAAGAAACCTCTGGAGACCACATCATGCTGAAAAAGGAAACCAAAGTTGGTATGATGAGTTAACGATTTTCGGGGACTAGAATATGGGAATTTATCATGTTTCCTGGTGAAAATACCATGGCTTCCATGTACTGTTCAAAGCTAATGGATGGGTGACCGGGTGCTGTACTGACTGGGCTGATCAGTGTCCAGAATAATAGGAACTGTGGACACTCTCGTGTTCTGGCACATGTAGGCACCGTCGTGATATGACTGAAACAATGTTGAAAACGACGTTAAATCCTACTCACTCACTCACTCAAAGCTAATGGCCTCTACTCTCAGTATACATGTACTACCTTTTCATTCACCTGCCCAAAAGGTGAACGTATTTTGTGATGGCGGTTTCCGTCCGGATGTCCATCTGTCCATCCCCCATGTCTGGTCTATATTTGGGACAGTTTTCTATCTACATTTGTACAGTTCCAATTTTTGGTGAATGGATACCCTTAGGGGAGACGATGTGTTGCGTACCAAAATGGAGGTCAGAGGTCAAAGGTCACTGGCTTAAAAACCAGGATATCACTGAACCGTTGGTGTCCAGTCTATATCTGTGACCGTTTTCTAGCCACAGTTGCAAATTTTTCTGAGTGGATACACTAGGTGGAGACGATGTGTCATGTACCAAAATTGAGATTGAGGTTGTAGGTCACTGTGGCCTAAAAATCAGGAGTTCATTGATCATTGACAGTTTTTTATCCACAGTTCCAATTTTTGGTGAGATCAGTGATCAGGTCAAAGATCAGTGTGGCCTAAAAATCAGGAAACTATTGAAAAGTTTTGTGAGTGGCTTCAGTACGGGGAAAAGATGTGTTGCTTACCAAAAACTAGGTCAAGGTGAAATGTTACTGTGACCCCAAAATCAAGAAATCATTCAAATATATTTGTTTTTGTGTCATTAGATACATTAGGGGGACTCGTGTCACATACTAAAATGTAGGTCAAGGTCAAAGGTAAAGGTCATTGTGACCCGAAATCTTGAAATTCCTAAAAATCATTATTTTGTGTTTCTGTGGATACATTAAGGGGAGATGATGGGTCATGTACCAACATTTAGGTCAAGGTCAAGGACGCCACAATCAGGAAATCATTCTTAGTCACATTTTATGTGCCCATCGGAGACATGGTTGTATAATCCGTTGAGGAGTTCTGTCCATCTATCTGTCCATCTATCCGTCTACATCCATCGATTAACATTTGTTGTCCATGCGATATTTCCAGTTCCAAGGTATGGATTGGTACCAAACATTAGGTATACCTTACTCGCTGGGCAAAAAGGCAGCCTGTTCATTTTGAGGTCAGTAGGTCAAAGATTAAGGTCACAGTCCCCCAAAACTGAATCCAGTGTAACTGACTGTTGTTAAGTTGGACAATTCAGATTGTTTCCCCTACATGTATATGACATTTGTCCTTTGGAGTTGTCTCCCCTGTTTGATACATGAATGAAACATTCACTTAAACTATTGTGACACAAAAACCTTGCATTTATTATTTTAACTGGGAGAGAGGACATTTCTGAACTTATCTGTTTATTAACTCAAGAACAAAGATTTACTTCATCAGTTCACATTTTTCTTCCTTCATGAACATTTTTTTTGATTGAAGGGAATCTATCCACGGTATGTATCCAAACAGATCTCTACCAGTGCAAACGATCTCTACCCGCAATGAAATTATCTCTACCGGTGCGTGAAGCGATAAATTGTTAGATGTTCGAGAGGAGCATGTCCGGTCAAGGCAAAATAATCAGCCAAGCACCGAAAAGGTCTGTAAACCACACAGCTCAGCGTACCCATATGAGTATCTAGATTTTATAGCACGTGCAAGCTAAAGCCTGATGTCTTTTCGTTATTTTTTAATTTGGGACACAGGATTGCTATGCCGATTAGGAGAATCGACTCCATCATCAAAGAATGGTCTATTTTAGGGCATATCTGACTGTACACCAGCTGTGTTCGTCCCTTTAATTATGGCTTATTGTTCAAGTAACTGAAATAATTAAGCCTCAAAGTCGTCCTGTTTGATTGGGAGAAGAATTTCGATCAAAATCACTATTCATTTTACAACGATCTCTACCATGAGTTTGTGATATGCATGTTTTTCTGTGTTGATGTTGACAACGATCTCTATCAGCGCTTACAGTGTTGGGATAGGCCTACTCTGGGAGATTTATAAGCTGAAACCAATGGGTCTACAAGGGAAATCAAGCCCGGGACAAAATCATATTACCATGTTAGGTCGATCCCGCTCTCTAAAATGGAGATAAAAGCGGTCGTTTGCTAAAAGTAACTTGTTATTGATCTAATTTAATAGGCCAGATATCTGTCACGCTACTGAAACAACATTGACTGGTTCTTAAAATGGCATATTAATTAAAGGACGTGGAACAATAGATAGATTAATGCGCCTGAAGTTTTGGAGCATTGGTTTCGAAGGAATCAAAGTTATTGAGCAAAAACGCCCCTTCTTTCCTCCATTTTATAGAGCGGGATCGCTCAAACACGGCAATATGATTTTGTCTTTATTGATTTTCATATATATTTATTGATAAGGGTCTCCCTAACATGATTACGTTGGGGGAAAAGAACAGTGTGCTATCAACACGCTGATGCTTTTGGCAAAAAGATACATTTACCGGTACACAAATAAAGGCGATCTGAAATTGAAAAAAAGAGATGATACGATAAGGCGGCATTTTGGCCTATACGTGGTGCCGTTGAAATCGAAAAAATAAAATGACTCCATTTAGATCCTTTTTTTTCAGGAAATAGCACATGATACGGATTCCAATTTCATGTCATAATTATACGTAATCATAAAGCGATCCAGGTAGAACTTTCACATATTGTGTACATATATTTTCTGTTGCCGTAACACAATTATTTTAGGACATTTCATCTTTCCGATGAGAGATGTTATCATAAAAAAGTGGATCGAAGACCCACACTTTTTATTCGATGATAAAAAGATCGCATGACGGGGAAACAGTGTTCAAAATATCAGCATAGCTCACATGATGGTTTCCGAGTTTGGAGATTGTTTCGTAGTCTTAATATGCAGTTTTCAACGCCATACATTTGAATTAAATGTAAAGTCATATAAAATTTATTCATTTATTATCGACTATCCGGTGTGTTTATGATCCAATAAAAAAACAATGCATGCAGATATATCTGTAGGCCTATGCTTTGAATTCCTTGCCTTGCTGCCCAGAAAAAGTATTTTCCATGATTTTGGCAAAAACACCTGTGACGTGGTGATATTCGCGGGTATATACAGAAAAATTTAGATCTAAGACCATTTAATTTATTTAAGTTCTACTGATCAACACCCCCGCTATTCACACCACAAAATCTAGGGTTGGTCACTGGACTCGACAACGTTTCCACTCTCAGAAAGTGTTAAATTGAAATTGTTGTATGTAACACTATAAATGTCCGAGAATTGACAAAAAGCGTTGAAAAAAAAGAGTTTTATATCCCACATAATATTCCAGTATGATGAGCAATACAACACTATACAAGTGTTAAATTCAGCCTAGTAAAGTGTAGCATAATGTTAGATATTTTTTCAACACTTTCTGAGAGTGTTACAAATATAACAGTTTATATGATGGTGTAACACCTCGGACATTAATAATGTTAAATAAAACGCTTTCATTTTAAGCGTGTTGAGATCATCTTCATTATATCAAGCCATTTCTTCGTTCTCACTTCGAACCTTCGGACTAAGGTCATGCACATTGTGTACCGGTACGTAATTTTCCGAGCTCCCAATGACGAGACCGAACTGACTCGATCATCTTTCGTGCATGCGTGCGCAACTTGGCATCAGACAAATCCGCACAATATATCTCTGGTTCTAGGCCTGTTCATACGACTTGATTTGTAGATCTTTGTCCAACACTTTCCATGCGCCGAACCTGTAGAGATAGTTGTCAGGAATTGGTAGAGATCGTTGTAATTGTAATTTCCGAAAAGTACATTGTGCACACATATTTTCACATAAACTTGCTGATTTTTACCCGTATATGTGAAATCTGACTGGAATTTGACAATATTTCTTTATAAAGTAGCTCCTTTCTATCAGAATTTCAATTCAAGACATTAAAGACCGGTAAATTTCATCACATTCTCAATACTGAATCGTCGATGGGGCGATCAGTGTCCCTGATTATGAAATAATCAGAAGACGCACGTTTGAAACAAGAACGAAATATATTTCCTCGTATATTTAGGCGTACGCTGCGCTATATCATTCCGAGTATTACTCAGGTCTTCCTGGCAAAATAAGCTAAAACTGGTACATACCACTGCTCGTAAACCCGTAATATTAACTGGTGGAGATCGTTGTGCAGATGGTAGAGATCGTTTGCACTGGTAGAGATCTGTTTGGATACACACCGTGCTATCTGTAGAAAAATTAATACTTTCTTGTGTTTGACTATTGTCGATTTTATTGTGGAATATGTGAGCCCTCAGCTCTTGTTTCAAGGTCACTCAGTTACCAAGAGTTAAGTCCCTTTTAGTTTATCATGCAGTATAAGGTGCCATAAATGTTACGTTATCACAAAATCTTAAACCTTTCTCTGGATTGCTAGCCACCAATTGGAACCAAGCCAACAGGCCTCGCCATTTGAAAAACAATGACGAGCTGTATAAGCAGTGCTTCTAAACCATCTAAGGAGAGTGTATTAGGTCTCCTAGAATTAAACCCTTTACAATTGATTGTATGCACAAGTGAGTGCTTCTCTGGTGATATCACTTGATTGGTCGATTAGCATGACCAGCCCTCATCTATATTTTGAGGGCAAATAATTATAATATCTGAGGGATTTTCATGAGTAAAACTCACTCATTTTCATCATATTCATACACAATTGTTTTGCAATTTAACAATTATAAATAAATAATTATAACATCTAGCATTGTTCTATTAGAAATCCTTTTTGTATGGAATGTTTGCTCTTCAGGTTTTGAGTGATGACACCAAACGACAGGAGTATGACATATTTGGCATGGCTGGTCAGGGATTTCCTGGAGCAAGAGGGTTTAGAGCAAGAGGTAACAGTTTTCTATCCCCTTAAATTGTGATAGTTCTAATAGGAATTATAGTGTCCATCCACACAACACTGATTTATCTGGCTGGACATAGTGGTCAGCTGGGTCATCCAGTTTTGCCAATGAGAGAGATGACAGAATGAAAATGAGACAACTTTGACAGTCTAGTGCAGAGAACACACGCTTCTTAAAGATGTATTGACAGTTAAGTAGCACAAAAGAAAAATAAAGTCGTACCGTATTCATTATCCGCAAACTCTTGCAAAATAAGGTTCATTATATCCGCTTTACATTAGTAGGGTGGCTATAGAGAAACAGACCAGCTGGGCCTATGTTTGGAATCTGAATCCTGATTTTTGTATATGCAAAGAAAGAAAAATAGGCCACACCCAGAGGTGAAACTTGAGGACAAGCTTAAGGTATAGAGATGGAAAATCGAGGTTATCAGTATTGTGGGCAATGTATGTGAAAGGATGTATGCATTTTTGCAAAGCCTAAATTTGCCAATTGCTGATGCTGTTGAAGTTGTTGTGCTTATCAGGGGAAGAGAAATGTACCTCTTTGCCAGGAGAGTGGCTCCGACTCCCATTTGCGACTGCTCGGACTAGTATATGTTATGATAGTACACAGTAGCACACTTTTGAATAATGGTACTATTGTTTTACCACCCTAGGAGTATAATATATTACATGTAGTATTCGTATTTGGCAATATTAAACATGCTCTAAATTGCTCACCAAACTGGTTCCTAACTAAGCTAATGCATGTAAATGTATTCATGAAATATAAAATGAGATGTATAAGTTTACTTTCGGTATACTTTCGGATAAAAATGTAATCTGTCAAGTTATTTCAAGATTTATAATATAGTTCCTCTTTCAATCCAACCTCAACATCACCGACATAGAACTAATACTTTTTACCCCTCTGCCATTTTGGCCTTGGGGTATTGTCGTCGCCATGTACGTCTGCCCATCTGTACGTCCGTACATCCGTCCGTCTGTCTGTTGCTGCATTCAAGGCAAAACCGCTTGACAGACAACCACCAAATGTTGAACACTTATTTATCTACATGTACATGTACAGTACGCCCAAGAAGTAAACTGGTCACTGTTCGCGAAACGTTGGGTTCATCTTTCGCGAAACATTCGCGAAACGTTCGCGAAAGCATGTGCGAAAGGTTGATAATAACTTGCGATGATTTAATATTTATTTCAAAGCTTTCGCGAAAGGTAAATACCTTTCGCGAAAGATAGGTCACGATCGTAACTGACGTAAAGCGATCCGTATTTGACAAGACAAGATGACAACAAATCACATCAATTTGAAATGCGGGAGTGTTGGGTTTCTTTATGCGGGTTATGTTTTAGGACCACTATTCTCGATTTCACCCAGCAAGAATTTCCTGCAACAAAATTGAGTTTCAGGAACGAAATAGGCAGAAAATACAGTCTACGAACGGAGCAAAAGAAAATCTCCACTCACGTTGTCGTCGTTGTTGTTGTAGGCCATGTGCGTATGGAATACGGCACAGCTAAAAGTTTTGTGCCTTACTTCCCTAGTTTTAGTGAACGCTTCCAATTCGATTCGTCGGGAACCATGCAATGCATTTCTTTATACTAGAAAGTATGGGTTTGCGATTCATACGAACGGGTCACGGGGTGGAAGTTTCCAAACGACCACGAGGGATGACAGCTACAACGCCCGACAGAACTGCGCAGCAGAGAGACATGTGCCAGCAGTCAGCTACATCCCGTACCGTTTCGTTTCAACACGAAATAAAAGGTGAAATGTCCAGCTATACCAAGGATTGAAAATACATCAACACCAAACGTACAAATTGTCTGAATAAAGAAGTTTCACGTGTGCATGACGAGAGCTTGCAATCAATCATGATCGGGTTGTCTAGAGCATTGACTGGTCTACGGTTGAGCTTGGTACGGTATTTATTATGGCCGTCTTGAATTTACAACCGTTTGGTTTCCTTGCGTGTACAACGTTTTCGGAAATCGCAAATTTAATTCTCGCAGGATACATTTTCCACAATAAAATGCAATTGAAGGAAAATTTAACACTTTCATTTCAAATGGTGTCGGGGAAATTTCAAATTCAAGTCTTAGAAAAAAAAAAAAAAATGCCTAAACCACTTTTTATTAATCACACCAATTTTCCTCTAGAATTATATCATATCTCGTTGATTTGAATCATTATCTTGAAACAAAATGCCGCTGCCACTGCAATATAAATGCATCCTGTTAAAGATGAAAACTTTAAAATAATGAGTGTTTATTCTTCATGAAAACTTTTTTAAAAATGAGTTTTTTAATTCATGGGATGAAAACTTTCAAAAAATGACTTTTTGCAGACATTCGGGCGTGCTGAAAGAACTGAGTTAGTTCTGTTGAATTTGGAAACTGAGTAGATGATTTTTTTTTGTCAAGAATAATCCCTGTTCCGCCCATGAAGCAATAACATTTTTTTAAATGTCTGCTCAGAGTTGTTTCCCCTCTTCATAGCAACTGGACACGCCTCTTATGAACGGCTGGCTGACGCCATGTTTGAGATCGGGCTTCATGCACTGCGATGAGTTTATTTGGATGTGAAAGATTTCATTTACAAAAACAAGCCATACAGCACAATGAATTCAAATAAGTGACAGATTATGCGACTTTTTGACTAGATGAATACGGTGGTACAGCTCCCGATTGTACGATCTCGATTTTGGGTGAATAACGGTTTGCTCATGGACTGACGAAGAAAACCGGTAGGCTACGTCGTCCACGTCGTGATTTTATAGTTGCAATTCATTCGCAAAATAAGGTATATGGACCTAATTAATGCCATTAAAAACAAAACACACGAGCAAATGAAAAATAAATAGTTGACAGACAAGAATATAAACATTTTACGACATTTACTTCCTCAAACATCGTTCGCGTATTCCTTTCGCGAAAGGTTCAATTCGGACATTTTCTCGCGAAAGGTATGGCTAGAGGTACTGGCGAATCGTTCGCGAAACGTTCGCGAACGGTTCGCGACATTTTTCGGCTATCCTTCGCGAATTTGACCAGTTTAATTCTTGGGTGTACTGTAGTACTAAGTCAGACGCCTACTGAATGTACAAGTTATATCTGCAGATCAGTGTTTGGTACACCTGCAAAATTTTGGAAACTTATTTATCAAGTTGTATTCTAGAAGCTTACAAAGAAAATCATCGTCTTGGTCATTTTCGGGTGTAATAATCTTGGATATGCTTGAATGTAATCAATTATATCTGAAGAACTGTGCTCAATACAGCTACCAAATTTATTTATCTAGTTGTATTCTACAAGCCTATAAAACAGTATTCGTCTCGGCCCTTTTATGACCCTTTTTGTGTATTATAAAATCTAGATATGATTTTGTGATATATATACTCTAACTTGAATGTAGCTGCTATATATGCAGAATTGATGATATTTTCTAAAAAGAACAATTATGGATGATTAGTATAGCCATAATACTTGATATTGGACTCACTGAGCTCTAGTTTCTCTACTAATTCAATCACTGACCTGAATGCGATGTTACATTTAATTCTCTCTCTCGCACTCTCAATCACTGGCATACATGTAGATATTTGTCACTTAGATTTGTAAGAAGGGTAAATTCACTGGCCTATTCGGCAGAAAGGTGTAACTGCCAAGAATCACATCTTTAACCACACCCATGAGCCTATTCTACTCGTGGAACTTATATTACCTGCCAGAATTAAAGAGAGAAATACGAACTTTATCACTCAAATCTGATTCTTCTGACATCACAGGATTTGAAGGTTTCCAAAGCACAGTAGATCCAGAAGAGATGGTCAGGAGGATATTTGGTCAGGATGGATTCAGGATGGGTGGATTTGGTCAAGATGAACAGGACTTTGCCCCAGCATCAGAGGTACAAGTCCAGGTTGAATTAAATACTTTTATTTAACTGTATTTAAGTCATGTTAGGTACATCCATTTATAAGAAATATATTTATTACTCCCCCTCCCCCTTCTAAATAGAGGGGGGCATATAGCGATCAGTTGGTCCGTCCATCCGAATGTCTTGTCTGTGCAATATTTCTGTTAATATTTGGTGGCCAGTGCCTCGTAGTTGTGCAGCGTAGTGTTTTTTCCGAGTTTCGGGTATATTTTCAAGAGTTATGCCCCTTTGTTCCTGAAATCTCTGCAAATTGGGACTTGTCACCCGTACGAAACTGTCTCACATAAAATCTTGTGTGTTTCACGCAAGTTCCTCGTAAGAATCTGAGGTGAGAACTACTGAGAAACTTGCCAGAAACTTACGTGAAATTTAACATGCAAATGAGGTGAGATTTGTGAAATCTTGCCTAAATCTTGTGAGACCTCTTATGAGATTTTACATGGAGCCTGAGAATTCTTGTCAAAACCTCACATGAGATCTCTTGTGAGATTTCAGGACCCAAGCACTTATTTCAACAAAATATGGCTAAACCATTGAACCATTCCAATGCTTCAATTTTGTCTACAATTAGTGAAGCATGGTACAGGACATGTAAGCTTGGTACACATGAGCCTCAATTTGTTATAAGTTTAAAATCTTTAAATACATACAGGAACAAAGAGTAAAACCTGTTTAGGGAGCTTCTTGAAATTGGAGCATACTAGGAACTGGCATAAGGCATTCCAAACAGAGTGGCATGGTGCGCCGTGTTGGAACTCACATAGGAACTCCATGCCATACAGTTTGGAACTCGGCAGACAAAGGATGGCTTATGTCATACCATGCAGCAGCATGGGGGGAATGACCTAACTGGAACTCTAAGCCATCCAGATCAGAACACCAAACTGCGCATGGTGTATCCCATTTGAATAACAGGCATATGCCATCCCTACCAGGGAACTCAGTTCCTAATTTCAAGATGATTCATTGAATTCTTCACAAAATTTCAGAGAACATGTTGTTGGTGTCCAGTGTGATCTTTTCAAACTTGCAGGATAATAGCCAGTAAACATAGTTTCTGAAATATCCCTATGATCCCAATAAACCTACCTCAATAACTGTTCCTTTTCTCAATACTATAGCATATGTATTTCACCAGTAAACCATCTAAAACTTGTAAATCCCTGAGTGAGGACACACCAACCATATCCCCTTGTGTGACAGTATTTTCCTCCTTGTTCAATTTTCCCTCCAAAACTTACACAAAGGATTCCAGTCAGTAAAGGGATACCAAGACTATAATCTCACAAGAGATCTCTTGTGAGCATTTGGACTCAGTTCATATTGAACATTTTCTCTTCAGATTTTGTTAAAGTCCTGAAACTCATATGATCTCTCGTGAGAAAAAGGGACTCCCTATATATTTCTTCTGGTCAGAATAGAAACCTCACAAGATATATTTTCTCACATAGTTCCTCGTATGATTTCATTTTCTCACGAGATTTAAGTGAGAAAAGTGAAACCTTGCCTCGTCTCATATGTGTCTTACTAGTTGAGGAGAGTTTCTCAACAAAATCATACTAGAAACACGTCAGATTATATGAGACTGTTTGGTACGGGCTGGGATGGATCTTGGTTAATATAATGTATGGACAATTATGAAATTTGCATGATATGTAGTGAGTGCCCTTTAGTTGTGCAGCATGAAGTTTCTCCGTGTTTCGCATAGAGTTATGGTCCTTTGTTCTTGAAATCTTTGTGAATTGGAACTATATTTCATCCATATCACATTGGATCCTATTCCTTCTCACACCCGAGAACCACATGGCTGAGAATAAATGGACAAGTATGAAATTTGCATGATATGTGGTCAATGCCCCATAGTTGTGCAGCATTAAGTTTCTCTGCATTTCAGATATATTTTCAAGAGTTATGGCCCTTCGTTCCTCAAACTTTAGTGAATGAAATATATATATTTGTCGAGGCTGGCTCTCGGTCCATATTGTATGGACAAGCATGAAATTTGTATGATATGAGGTCTGTGCCTTGTAGTTGTGCAAAGTAAAGCGCTTTGTCAGTCTGTTCGTCCGGGCGAAAGCGCCGGCGACCATCTTGCATCAAAACATTATATTATTATCACTTGTTGGTCGATCGACTTGAAACTTGGAATATGTGTTATCCGAGGCATGGTGAAAAAAGTGACTGAAATAGAATTTTTATAATTATCCAAATTAGGCCTCCATTGACCAATACAGAACAGAACAATGACCTGACAGTGTCGGTCTAAAGCAGATGGGGGGCATACAATTAAGTAATCTCGGATTGCTTCTTTCCTGCATTCTTTATCATGTTCATTGCCTCAAGTTAATTGAAATATCCACATCCTAATTCTTTTCAATGTGACAATTTTCAAGGTGTCTAAAAGTTGATTAGTTCGTCGTGAGGGAGCAGATGTACATAGTGATGTAGAGATCTGCAGTCTTCCACAAGCTGTTCTATGGGGGACAATTTGGATACCTGGTATCTATGATGTACTATTATCTGTAAGTCAATACTTTATTTTATACCTCATTTATGCAACTCTTATCTGGTTTAGATGGCAAATATTTGTAACTTATATATTACAAACAACAGGATGTTCCAACAGGATGTTGCAAGACTTGTACTTATTTCAATATAAAGTTTGTTCCTGTTCAATAGGACTGCAAATGATGTACAAATGTTGTTCACCTCTCAATGTACAACATTAATTGTAATAAAAAGATAATCCAGTTTATTCTGTGTGTCTGAACTAGCTTCATCAAAGGCTGTCAAAAACTCCACATTGGATTACCTTTACTAAAACCCGAGATAAATATTTTGACCAGAAATCATCATCATTATCAATATTTTAGCCAGATCATAATGGGGATAGTTCATCCCACTAGGCGTCGCTACTGTTTTATAGGGTAATGACGTGACGTAGCATCATAAAGGCACAGTTATGTCATATCAATGCCAATGTGTGGATGCTCAGGCATTGTGATGTCTTGTTGATCGTACCGTCATCTTTCACTGCAGTGGGCATGCGAGGATCACTGATATCACGGGTGTGAACTATCCTTATTCCAGCACAACAAGAGCAACGTGTTTCTTTGGGGCATGTCCAATGCCAAGTCAAATCTGTTGCCTGGGGAATTTCGACACCAAAAACGAAAAACAAGAGAAAAACACAAAAATCGTGTAGCCCCAGTGAATTCCTCGTTGTAGATTCTTGCTGTTAAAGGGGAATGTTATCGCCGGACCTATGTAAACGTTAATATATACATTGATACTGTAAGAAATCGACTATATAGTTTTCCCCCCGATCTCCGAACTTTAAAACGGTAAATTTGGCGATTTAAACGCCTTCCTACCACAAGCCTGTCAAAGCGGTGACCTTTGACCCATGACGTCACAGAGTGAACCAGTCCGCCATAGCATTAGCATACGTAAACAAGTAATGTTACTCCAATATTTTTCGACTGTATTCTCATACTTTTGAGGCATCATACCTCGTCGGTGTGTTGTTGGAGGGCGTAGCAAGACGAATGGAGATGGATTCAAGTTGCACCCGTGGCCAAACGGGGAACAAATCGGGGAGAAATTCGACGAAATTTGTGCAAAACAGGTGGGGAAAGCCGACGAAATGGTCTCGCATTTATTTCGCTCACTTCACTGACGACAGCTATGCAAAAACAGAGATGGCAAGAATGTGTGGATATCCCCCTATACTGAAAGAAGCTATTTCCAAGATCAAGACAAATAAATCTTTAACAGAAAGAGAAAATAGACAACCCCTCAGTCTGCCGGAGTGCGTGAGTTATACAGGGACGACCGACCTCGTGGACCCGGCAAGCGACAAACCGTTCCCGCAGACAAGCACTGTAAATCTCCCTGCTTGTTTGGGCCCACACCGCTTCCATCGTATCCTCGAACAGTCCATCCTGAATCCTACAGCTATTAACTGAACTGTAATAATCAATGTACTTTTAATCAACTTATTCCCGTATATAGGAAATTCACTTCCGGCACCAGCTTATCCTGATTATTTGGTGTCTTTTTGTATCTCCATGTGAGCACACACATTCTATGTTTTTGATCACCCGGAAGAGTAACTGAAACCAACAGAAAGGTGTGAAGCAAACAATTTTTTATGGGAGGGTGTCCAAGAGGGAGAGTGAGAGAATTAAGGTTTAACGTCGCGCGTTCAGCAACAGGGTGTCCAAAAGAAATAAACGGCTTCTCCACAGGTGAATTAGTTATTGTTTCAACATCAATTTAGCTTCCTTTGGAATTGAAACTTTGTTTTCATTTGAGAGGACTTATCCACAGGTATGGATTAGCTCCCGTTTTAACATCAAATCGCTAACAATAATTGACAAACACATAATAAAATTAAGCACGTAAGCAATGTAAATAAGCCGGCGTGCCACGGTATAACAATCAGTCCGTCCCGTAAGAAATGAAAAATAATGAACCATACAATGCCAATAAACACACACATATCGGGCAAACAATGCACAAAATTGGGTGCACTATATGAAACGTCTGCTACAAAGCCTTAAGTCGTATCACGTATGGGAAAATTTTGGTTGCCCAAATCCCAAAGCTAGCACTAAGTTTATGAAAGTTGTTCTACATGAAATCTATGAGACAAAATGGAGAGACGAGGTATCATCTTCCAGCAAACTTGAAACATATAATCTCGTGAAATCTTATCCCCGCCATGAACGAAATCTAATGTCTCTGAGTAATGGAAAACAGAGATCTGCACTAGTTAAACTTCGAATCAGTGCCCATAGATTGGAAATTGAGACAGGTAGATACTCTAAAACCCCACGAAGTAATAGACTCTGTAATACATGTGGTGTGTTAGAGGATGAAAAACACTTCCTTCTTAGCTGCTGCAAATTTTCTGAGCGTCGGGCAAAACTAATGGCTGAATTGGCGAACCCAATAAGCGATAAATCTATGTGCACTGATGACATGTTTGTGGAGCTGTTATCCTGCAATAATCCACAAATTACTAAATATGTAGCCCATTTTGTTTACGACTGTTTCCAGTTAATAGATGGTTAAAAAAATTTCTTATATAGCATACAATATACCCTATTTAAACGTGGCTGTGCATTGAAGTCTACCAGTCCCCAGGTCACTGTGTGCCAGTCCCATAGATTTGTGAGCGCTTATTGTGCACATTTTAATGTAAATTTGTCCTGTATATTGTTTTGTATTGTCCGTCATCCGTGTCTGTCTTCTACATGTATATGTCTGAAACTGTTTGTATTCACGTTTTTTTTTAACCCCCTGCGGGTATAATTTTACGTCAATAAATCTTATAAAAATAAAGGCGTAAATAACTACATAGTATGCTCTTACAATAACAAATTATCTGTAGATTTTAAATGAATATATATATTATAGTGACATCCACAATAAGCCAAGCCGGCCTAGTTTCCTTTTTGCTATATTATTTAGAAGTTTTTTAGCACGGAAGAGTAAATTTACGATCCTGTGCATTATAATAACTGATTTATGGCTAAAAAAAATGCCAGATAAAAGCAGAAATGTATAAATATTATTGTAAGATCCACAGATAGTTGTAATTTCGTATGTAAAGCATGTAATCAGTGTATTTAAACCGGCCTGACACGGCCTGCCACAGGCTTGAAACAGGCCCGACATCAGGACGACCCAGTTTGACCCCAGATTCGCTTGTATATGGCTCAAATCTATATGACTCGATAGATTCTCCTTCTCCTAGTTTCATGATCGCTTACTGCCTCTACATTCTATTCAGTTCCAAGACCTGTATAATCTCCAACGTCACAGTCTTCAACGTGGTTAACGCTGAAATTGGAATCTGTGTCAGAGCTTGTACCCTATCTGTGTTATCCGCCATGTTTGACTCTGGCCGCTTCACTGTGTGATGTCACAGGGTACTCGCCGGGCGGATTTACTGAGAGTAAAAATCAGGCACTTTGGGGCCGTATTTCAGGATATTGCATCATCGCTAAAATTTTGAAAATAATTCTAAAAAATAAAGCAGGCCACAGGGAACTGCTTTTTATTGGTTTTACCCATTCAAAAATTGTGATAACATTCCCCTTTAACGTGGAGCCTGTAGTTAAGATTCCAGTGCTACGGCGTCTTTGTCTATACTGTTTAGTATTGGTATTAGAACAACTACACATGATTGAGCACACAAACCGACACGTACGGTCTGTACAAAATAAATGCATGTCTCCACGTCGTTTTCTTACTCCACCTCTATGATTCTCCCTTCAAATTAACTGGATATAAATGGAAGACTTAACTTTAACATGAAGCCTATACTTACGATTCCAGTTCTACGGCGTCTTTGTCTGTACTGTTTAGTATTGGTATTAAAACAACTACACAGGTTTGAGCACACAAACCGACACGAACGGTGTCCCAATGCATGTCCCAACGTGGTTTTCTTACTCCACCTTCATGATTCTCCCATCAAACTAACTGGATATATTGAAGAATTACCTTTAACGTGAAGTCTGTACTACGGGGTCTTTGCCTGTACTGTTTAGTATTGCTATTACAACAACTACACCAGAGGATTGAACACACCAACTGACACGTACGGTCAATCGACAACATCACAACCCTACATTCACAGTGATTCTTTTATCAGGGTAGCAGATGTCAGATCCGACATCCGGTATTCAGCCGTAGTCCATAAAAGAATTTCAGCATCAACAATCGAAAGATATTTCGTATTACAGCATCAATACTCATCCATAAACATCAGATGAGTTATTTGCTTGAACTGATCTGTCGTCTCAGCTCTCGAGCTAGCGTATCTAATCCGCTTAAGTCTATGCTAGGGGCCGTGTGGATACTTTAGAATCTCCACATGAGCAGCTGCAATAAAATCGCGGTTGAAATAGTAAGGCTACGTCAGAGAATCCACCGTATTCTCGGGTCTGAATGTAAGGTGCCAATATTATTTACATAATCAGGGAATATCCTGTGTCTTCTTCAAAAGTTGTTCTAACTTATCCCCCAGTTCGCGCCACCTATACATGAATCGGCACGAAAAACAATCTCAATTACAACACATATAAGGGAAGTGGGAAGAGGTGCCGACATACTGACTGCGTCACATGACTTCACAGAATAGTCTTCTGGTTAACCTATTCTAAAGCACATACCAAGAATCTAACGATTCGTGATATGTGTTGTATCTCAGGTATCTCAGATCTTGAGTCACGGTACCCAAACATCAAATTTGGAAAAAGTCCCTTTCAAAAGTTATCGTCTGGAAACGCAATTTTAACTCGGTCCTCAGGTGGCGCCACTTAGAGGTGGATCGGCACGAAATACAATCCCAAACATGATCTTGAGACAAGTGATCCATTTGCACAATTAGAAAAAAATATGTTTGGATTTTCAGGAATTATTGTCCAGAAATTAAATTTTAACTTTGCCGCCTATAGGTCGATCGGCACAAAACAAACATGACCTTGTTACCTGTATTTCCTGGAGATGACACTGAGATATTCTTGAAGTAATGTATTTATGTTAGTGGTATTAAAATCTGAAAGACAACTGTGTGAAATTCATTTGTGGGAGAAATGTTTATACATATTCCTGTTCCGGGTCCTAAAATCACCATATTTTACATGACTGAATGTCATGGCTGTAAACCAGGCACTGAATGTACCGTACTTTAGATGCAATTGGCTTCAAAGTTCATATATTGAGCCAATGGCCAGCCACTATTTTGACCCCAAAAGTGATCTTTCTGAATCATGGTTGTGAATCAATCACTGATGCGCCACCCATGCAAATGGGAATATGGAAATTAGTACCCAAACAGATCACCACTTTATCATAGGTCCAAAAGCAAAATGACATATAAGAGAAATTGTAGAAGAAATACAAGTATCCAGTTCGGACAGAGCTGAAAAATAGGTGTGTTGTACTAGACAGGAGCAATACATTTATGTACAACAAATTTGAAGTTGATTGATGAAGGCAATCTAAAGTTATTCAACGAAAAAAAATGATCATGGTGCTCCCGTCTCGTATGGCATCATGTTAATATCAGTGGACGAGTGTATGTGGTCTCTCAAATGGGGAGTGAGTCTGTCAGCTGTGTCAGGCTTTGTGGAACACACGTAGATATATGTCTATTTGTATCACTTTGTTGATCAATTTCACGATGGAGACAACAGTTAAACTTGAGGAAGAAATTCCACCTTGTAATTTATTTGTCCTATTCGATTGTGACTTGTATGACAGCAGACGTCCCTTTCTTTACCCGACTTGTGAAATAGAATCTCCAAAATGAACACCTGCACTTGACACATGTACATTTCACACAACTGTGCTAAAACATTCAATAAATGCACAGTCAGCAAATTGTTATAGACACAAGTGTTATAGAATTATCTGTTATTCATCTGAAGTTGTCCACAATGCCATACACTGGCGTAATCTGGCAAGATATGCTCATTCTGCCCCCCCCCCCCACCCCCACCTTCCGCCTACCTCTCCCCTCTTAAAAGGGTAAAAGTCTCGGTGATATATTTGGTGTATTCGGTGATATTGAAACGGATATTTTTCCGCTGAAGTCGCTGATAAGAGGTAATAAAGTCGATTCATCGCGCGTTTACAAATACTTTGAACGTTGTCTTCCTATCCTACTTTTAGGAGTAGGTCATAAAATAGCTATGCTTGACGGTTTATGTTCGATTTCCACTTTATTTCCAAGAAGATAAGATGAAAGGTAAAAGGTATATCTATAAGCGTGGGTGTAGAATATGAAGATATAAATATTTCAGTTACGAAACCTGTGCTATGCTGACATTTCAAATTGTTTACGCTTCATGATTATGACAAGCAGCCGGCATTTGTCTGGCACAGCAGATTGCGAATTTCAATTACAGGATTTTAAATAACCTGGCATCACTAACAAACCATCATTATGAGAAGCAACAAAGTAGAAATTTCAATAAATGATTTTCAATAACCGGTTATTTATGTGTTATTAAATACAGTAACAAATGAGTTGCAGTTCTTATCCAAAGACGGTTTCGATTCTGGACTGGCTCAGTATAAATTTAAATTTAATGAAAGTTACTGAGCATGAAATGAGAACAAAAAATAGACAGAATATGGAGCAGTTGATCAGCGTATCAATCTTCAGCATTTTGAAATCGTGTGTTTGGATGCCAACTCCATGGAGGCAATAATATATTTGACGTTAAATGACCATAGTTAATTATGAACGAGAGCATTCGCACAAATGTCAAACAAACACTAGCATGAATTTCTGGTTCAGGCAGGTTGGGCGATAAGTTTGCAACAATGGAAATCTTCTAAATAGTATCTAACTCTACCAGTAGATGTATACTGAAATGCTGAACAGCAAGAGTTAGAATGAAGGTAATATGAAGATCAATCGATCTTTGAGCTTCAGCTCAGTGTCCTTTGATCCACTGCTAGACCTTCGGTATTTCATCTAATCTAATATAGCATAGCTAACTGCGGGATATCTGCTCAAATGCGCAATTGTGAGGTGAACTAAATATTGAAATACATTGGTTCAATAAGTCTTCCTTCTCGTTATGCTTTATAATCTCCTGGTTGAATAATGCGACCAGAAGGAAAGATCTATAGATAATTTCAGCGTGGCTTGGGTATCTGTATCGGGTGTAAGACTTACCTCATGGCTGAAGGTATTGTCTGTGAAATATTTTGATTGATGAATACCTGTACTTTGTTCCATTGAGCAATTTCGAAATCATTGTCATCTATAGGAGCTTTAGAATTAGCAATGCCATGTAATTTCAATGGACTAAAGCTCATATTTTTTTCTATGAAGTCGGGATTGAATCTAGAATTCTAAGAGGTAGTATAATTGGACTTCTTGGAATTTAAAAAATCGCGATTCGGTTATGGAGCATCCTTTTGGTTTACATTTGCGCTTTCCATAACTGAAGTAAACGGACATATGAAATGGCCTATAATGTGCAGACCAACTTATATGTAATAACAGATAAAAATAGTTAGTGTAAGAAAGAAGAACATATTTACATATACAGTCTTTTGCACGAGACAAACTTGCCCTGTTTTCACTCCACTATCAATAAGTGACAAAACACTATTTTGGAAACAAAATGGCCCAGTGCAGGCTGGTGTAGCCACTAGAGGTCTATCCACCCTTCGACCCTCATTTATTCAAAATCAACACATGATACAACATCTCTAATAACCCTATATGTTAACTATTCTTAGCAAAATGTAAGCCTTACACAAACTAATTGCCCTAAGCCCGCCAGGCACAACCCCCGACCAATGCCATTTTGGAGGGTACCTGTCCCATTCCGATGCATTAGGTCGCCCTCAAGGGGTCGGGCGTATTGAATAAGGCTCAATACACTCAAAATTTCTCATGAAATTAAACACAGGTTTTTTTATCTTTGAAATACGTGGAATTTATTAGGTCAGATGACAATGGTACAAAGTTTACAGGTTTGAGGCAGAATAATTCTGTTGTAAATGGCTTAAGGCTCACATAATTGAATTAAAGGTTGAATGAAGATACTGACCGATAAAAATAAGTGACTAGATTGGTCAGGACTTCTCTTGTTGATATGTACAATTGATGTGTCTGTAACGGAAAAAGAACTGTAACTCAGGATAGAATTTAACTTGGCCTTATTAATAACTTTAAATGAAGATATAAATTAGGATGGCCTAATGGATGTAAACAAGGAAATTGACAAGTATTCCGGCAGAGCAATGAGGCTCCACACGGTAGCATATATGAGATAACGTATCAAAGATAAAGAAACATATTTACAGAATTTTTGTTATTTTTAGAATGAAACTATTTCTCAAACATATTTATATGGGCGTATTTACAACATGATTGTTATTTTAACATCTTTTCAGGGTGAACGCCTCATAGACGCCTTTGACGCCCGGGAGGAGCACATGAGAGAAATGTACACCCCCTGTACAGATCTTTTGGTCTTTGATATATGTTGGCATTTGTGGGAAGTTGATGCTTGGTCGACATCGGGCCTTACAGACTAGTCTTTTGTGTTAAATGCCGTCATTTACATCTGACGACGATACAGCTCACCAATCTCCAATGTACGAGTTGTCACAGCGAAACAGCTCACAAATTACCAGTATACGAGTTGTCAGAGCATTTCCATCATAGCTCTCTAGATTTGTATCTAATACCGCTTATGCCGTGCTAGGGGCCGTGTGGTCATATCATCCAAGTTACTACATGAACAGGTACACAAAAAAGGTACCGGAGATACAAACACATATCACGAATCGTTAGATTCTTGGTATGTGCTTTAGAATAGGTTAACCAGAAGATTATTCTGTGAAGTCATGTGACGCAGTCAGTATGTCGGCACCTCTTCCCACTTCACTTATATGTGTTGTAATCATTATTTATACATTATATATACAACAATATATTTACACAATCAGTATACACTGAGACGTTCACAAAAGGACACGTAGCACATACATATATATACAAAGTATTTATACAATATGTACACACTTGGACATTCTTTAAGGACATACAATACATACAAGATATTTATACAATATATACGTTGAGACATTCTCATAAGGACACATATGTATACAAAATGACACGTTGACTATATAAAAAAGACAAGATCCTTGGACGCATCGACAGCACACAAACGAGTGTCACACGACCAAACATCTAAAAACGTATTTACAGACATTTTTACATAATCGGTACGAATACGAGTACGAACAGAACGTAAAAACAAACTCCCAAATATCAGACGAAACAAATACACGGTGACTATACTTAACTTCATTCCGACATTTCCAAATCGTCCACTTCAACTCTGAAACAAAATAAAGGAACATGTTGTTATAATATTCGTTGGGCGATTTGGAAAAGTGAGAAAACACAACTAAAATAGAAGAAAATCTAACAGGAAAATTAGTTAATTCTTTGACAAGATCGGAAAGTTTCTCCCATAAAGGGGCAACAATAATACAATCAAAAAATAAATGTTCGGGAGTTTCCCACATAGAACGACACAACATGCAATTGTAGTGACGAGCAACACGACAGATCTTATTTAAAAAGTCACCAGTATACAAAACACGATTTACAAGACGAAACAAAAAATCTTTCACATTGTTAGACAATACAGGGTTAGAGATATCTATATAAACATTTTTAAAATCAATTCTAGGATATAGACTGATAATTCTTGGCTGAACTAATTTATCTTTAATAAGAATGCTGTAAAATAATTTTGAACTTTGAATGGGCCAGTCTAAATCAGGACAAGAGTGAAGTATATTACGAACTAAAACAGCGATATCTCTATAAAACAATGGTAAATAATCAGAATGGGGTATGGAGTTACGAACCATTGAAGGACACAATTTTCTAAGATGTAACCCCAACCAATAAACTGTATAATAACACCAAGAAGGGCATTTATCTGTTTCATATAACACAAGTAAACGTTTAATATGAGATAAATAAAAGGAATTTAATTTGGTCTTGATATCCACCAAGCCAAAGCCACCCTGAGGAATGGGGTTCAAGAGGGACTCCCGACGGAGACACTCATGCCTCCCATTCCAAAAAAAGTTAAACTGAAGCCTGGTGAATTGATCAAGGAAATGAGGAGGCAGGGTTAGGACCTGCCCAACATACCATAGCTTGCTCAAGGCAAGCGTCTGGAGAAGGACAGCCCTACCCCTAAAAGACAATGTACGATTTTTCCACAAATTTAAAACAGAGGAATACTTTCTAAAAACAGGGGACCAGTTAGCTTCATATAAATCATTGATATCAGTATAACTTCCCAGATGAATTCCTAGCAATTTATTTAATGAGTTGACCCACGTAATCCCATAAGGCTGATCCCCACACCCAGACAGAGAACCCAACCACATACCCTTAGTTTTGAAAAAATTAATTCTGGAGCCAGAAGCTTCATCAAAAAGGGAGCAGTAATTAAGGACTTTGACAACGGAACGACCGTTTGCCAGAGTACATGTAATATCATCAGCAAAAGCTGAAATTTTGCCTTCCATTTTTGAACCAGGAGGACGGAAACCTCGAACTTCGTCATCGGCTCGAATCTTGTTAAGGAGTGGCTCCAGAGAGAGGACATACAGGAGCGGGCTCAAGGCACACCCCTGATGGACCCCCCTCCTTAACGGAAACGACTCCGAAACAAAACCGTTCACAAGGACAGAGCTAGAGGTATCATTGTATAAAAGCTTAATCCAGCGGATAAAATTTTCACCAAAACCATACTCTTCAAGTAGCCGAAAAAGATATTCATGAGAAACTCTGTCAAAGGCCTTTTCGTTATCAATACAAAGAAAAACACCAGGTAAGTTTTTCTGGTTAATATAGTCGATAACGTTCCTCAATAAATGACAATTATCAGTTATGGAACGACCGGGAACGGAAGCGGTCTGGTCAAGATGGACCAAGGAGCCCATCACCCCGCCCAATCTGTTACACATAACTTTAGAAATGATTTTGTAGTCCAGGTTGAGCAGAGAAATGGGCCTCCAAAACTTAAGATTTTCAGCCTTGGTCTCATCTTTACATAATAAAGTAATGTATGACATGCGCTGGGATTCGGACAAAATCCCAGCATCAAAACATTTATTAATATATATAACAAAATCATTATCGAATAATTCCAAAAAACGTAAGTAAAATTCTTTCGGTAAGCCATCAGGACCCGGCGACGAGTTATCCTTCATGCCCCTTAATGCAGTTCTCACCTCCTCTAGAGAAATTGGACTTTCAAGAAAGTCCGCTTCCTCCGGAGATAAACGAGGCAAGTCCTGCAGAAAGAAGTCAATCATGGAGCTCGACACCGGCTCCCGAGAGTATAACGAAGAATAAAAATCTTTACATGCAGAAGTGACATCAGCAGGTGCGGAATATTCGATATCATCAACAACAACTTTTTTCATTCGTTTTTTCTTGGCAGTAGCCTTTTCTTTGTTAAAAAAGTAACGTGAAGGTTTATCATCAAAATTAAAATCTCTCGCCTTGGACCTAATGTAGACCCCCCTATTATAAGAGGAGAGGACGGAATTAAGCTGATCACGCAACCCATCTATCACAGGAGAAGAGGGATCATTGCGAGAAAATTCCGAAATAGACTTTTTAATTGATTTAACATGCTCCCTCCTCTTCCGTGACAGACGAGAGCTGTGCTCCCTGATCAGCTCCGTCATGACCGACTTACACTCCTCCCACCAAAGATGAGAGAAGTCAGCCGTAGCATGCAGAACCGACCAGAGGTCACTCATATCCTCAAATAAAAGGGGATCATCCAACACGGAGATGTTACAGTGCCAGTATCCCGGTCCAGTTAATGGAGATGCCAACCGGCTTAAAGAGAAATTAACAAAAGAATGATCAGAACAGGCAGAAGGCGTAATACTAGGATCCGAAAGAAATTGAATGAGAGAATCGGAGATAAAAAAACGGTCAAGAAGACAGGATACAGAAGAACTGGACCAAGATACAGCCACCGTATTAGGATAAGTATATCTATATACATCTTTAAAATCGCAATCAGGACAAAGCTGAGAAATAATTTTGGAACCCCCCAAACTTCGTTCGGGGTTTCCACCAATTTTGTCAATGCGTGAGTCGAATATACAATTAAAATCACCGCCCATTACAATAGGACGGCTAGTTATACAATACTCACATAGAGATTCCAAAAAATCCTTCCTGTCGGCCTCACGGTCCGGAGCATAAATACAAAGTAATCTGAATTGAAAATCATTTATGGAACAGTCACAGCATACAATACGGCCATCAAAATCACGTGACACTGAATCAATAGAAATATTTAGAGACTTTTTAAATAATATACCTACCCCCCTAGAATTAAATGCACCGTAACTGAAAACCGCCTCACCTCCCCACTCAGCTTTCCAATTACCTTCATCAGTAGAATTATCTAAATGCGTTTCTTGTAAATAGATAATTGAAGAAGAACTCAAGTTACAAAAAGTGAAAAAATTCCTACGCTTAACCGATGTTTTTAACCCATTACAGTTAATGGATGACAACGAAAGCGAGCATTCCGATGCCATAGTGAGAAAGTATGAAATCAACAACAGGAAAAATGTAGCCATTGTGAGGGGAGAATAGAACAACAGTGAAACGAACATACACAGTAATAGAGTCGAAACCGTGAGGCTCTAGACAGGGGGGAACAAGCAATTAAAAAATGACATACATCACACCAACAAGACGACACATTGACAGGTATTAATACAAAGACAATCGACAACGAATAATTGTTTCCACAAACTTCAATAATCCATGCATGTAAATTACACACAATAAGCAAATACCCGAGCGTTAGAGTCCATAATCGTGTTCTATTTCATAAATCCATGTTAGAGTTCGTTTTTGTTTGTTTCACAGGTCAGTCCATCATTTCGCTGTTCATTTTTTCGCTGCTTTGGCGGATTTCTTGCCCTTTGGGGATTGACCGTGTCGCTTTACCTGGTTCCTGGTCCGTCGACGAGCATCATCAGAGACTTCCATCTCCTCTGGCTCAGATTTAACTGGAGTTAGGCCGGTTGAAGAAGAGGTAGGTGAATTCTGCGAAATAACCTGGTTTGGTGGAAAAGATGTGGGAGATTCCGGGGACGATTGGGAGAAACCTTGCGTGGAGTTGGGTATTGGGGTCAAGGAGAGCTCTGGGTACTCCTCCTTGTCGAGGCTCTCTACCGTCGATACGAGTTGAGAAACTCCCTGGTATAGCCTGTACTGCGATGCTGGGGACGGGCTTGCGGCATTTATCGCTGAGGAAATACCACTGGCATTCGGCTCCGCATCTTCAAAATCTTCATCCATGGATTGTTCAGCCTCCATTTCACCACTTTCATCACCACTCTCGTCTTTGTCATCACCTTCGGTATCGTCATCATTATCATCACCCTCTTTATCCTCACCGCACACTTCAATCACACTTGCGTCATCCTTGTCGGTGTCTTCTGTATACGCCCCATCGGGAACCTCAACCGATTCTTCTTCCTCAGGGTTGCGAGCCCCACGGCTGACTCGCCCGGCCCAAGTGTTACCAGGACAATCCCGCTCGGCGTGTTTGAACGAGTTGCAGTTTGGACATTTCACGGCTTTACACTGATACCGTACATGACCTGTCCCCTGGCACCGGAGACAAAGGGGAGCTCTGCCAGGGACGGTAATAAGACCGGAAAATGTGCCAAAATAGGATATATGAGGGATAGTTTCAGCACGGGACGGAGCTAGAGTCATTTCAATTCTTCTAATCCCCGTCATTTCTCCATTACGATATTCAAAATCGACCTCTTCGACCTCACCAAAATTGCCGAAAAAACGTGCGAGTTCCTCGTCTTCGACGACGTATGGCAGCCAATGTACCCTCACCGTTACTCGTTTTTTGAAGAATTCACCAGCAAGGAAAGAAGCCCCCACTTCTTGTAATATATACGGCTCGTCGCTTTTGAATTTCTCGGCACACAGGTTAACTTAAACGTCCGTTCAAGACGCGCACTGCACCTAGAGTGAGTTCCACCACCTAAATTTCCCGCCTTGTGCCTTCCACTGCTTACAATACTGACCAATCAACACGCTGCGCATTCCCCCACCCAGCTAATTGGCACGTGCCATGAAAACAATATTTTCACTCTATACTTCGTGCCGAATGAAAATACATTTTCTAATTGTCGTTTTATGACTGTTTGGAATGGGTTTTAACTGTGGAATATTCCTTTATTGACTCGGAAATTATTTTGCGGACGGCTGAGTAGTTAACAAGGTTAGTGGAAATCCCGGATTACCTTTTGAAACTTTTAATTTACTTATTAAATTGTGTTTAAACTGTTTGATATCCCGTGATGCACCCTTGTTTATATAAACCTCCAGTTCTATTCCAGAGAGTGGTAAAGGATTTGGCGACAGGTTTGTTTACATAAAACTCCAGTTCTATTCCAGAGAGTGGTAAAGGATTTGGCGACAGGTTTGTTTATATAAAACTCCAGTTCTATTCCAGAGAGTGGTAAAGGATTTGGCGACAGGTTTGTTTGGAGCAAATTTACTTCAAAAAATATAATATGTTATTGTCTCCTATGCGAAGGCATAATTATATTTATCTTTATCGCTCTCTGGTTCATTGAATTCAAAATTATCGAACGTAGTACGTTGTCATCAATCGATGTGTTTATTGAATGAGTTAAGACACCAAACCAAATATATTTAAGGGTTGCTACCGGAAACTCTGAATGCAGAGGCCATTATCTTCCCTGCTGATGTTTCATAATATATTTATACATCAAAGGTACGCTAGATTTTATGAATCAGTCATGAATTTAAAGATTTTTCTGGCAAATGACACTCAGAATATCATGAATAAAACATGCCAATGTTTCGTCCGATAATAGCCATGTTTACAAACGAGAGATACTGGTATTTGAAAACAGTTTATTAAGATGTATCTGGTTGCTTTGTAATGTGCGATTTTTGTATTTTTACCTTGTTTGAAATATTTTATTCGCCTGCAGATTGCACTTAAATTTTCATGAATAAAACATGCTAATTGTTATTCCGACAATATCCTCCTGTACTTTTCCAATAAAACTAACGAACCTAACTTATGCAAACATTTAGTAACACACTTCTAAAGCTGGTCTGCGACAGTTAGCGACAATGATGGTGATGGCCACATAGAACGGCGTAATCAGACAAGACATTATTTGACCTCATAATCTCAATTCAATATCATATTTCATCATTGGGGCAAAGGATTATGTGGCAAGTTTATTTTGAGCAAAGGTACATAAAATAGAAACCACGTAACCAGAAAAAAAGGTGATGGCCCATCACCCTTCAATGGTGATCAGACCTGGTCATCACCTTTAAAAGTTAACTAATTAGAGCCATCACCTTCAAATGGTTATTACCACCACATTTTAAGGGTGATGATTTTGTCTCATCACCCTTAAAAGGTAATGATCTAAATTTACGCACATTTCTCATCACCCTTCAGAGGTGATGACCGTCATTTTTAAAATTGATCATTAAACAGGGTGATGGCTCTAACGCTTCGTCTTTTCGGGGTGATAGTTATTACCTTTGATCTGACTGTGCATGATGGCATATTTTTTGTGCGGATGCCTATCGTCGTCAACTCTGGAACTGAGATCAAAATAGTAAAAGAGCTCAAATTCTTAGTAATATTGTTGACCACCGATTAACGTTCTTATCGCATATAATTTGCTTGAAAGCTAAGTGAACGAAAGCTCTTTATTTGTTGGAGGTAGTTGCCAACTATAAAGTGGGGAGGAGATCAACAGACACTTCCCCATTTATATCGATCACTTGTTCGTTCCAAACTTGATTATGGCTCTATTGTTTACAATGGTGCAAGCAAGTCAAACTTGGCAAAGCTAGATCCTATTCTCCATCAAGGACTAAGACTTTGCCTTGGATCATTCAGAACATCCCATAAAGAAACCTTATATGTCGAAGCAGATGAATTTCCTCGAAGAATTAAACTATCGCTGCAATATATCACACAATTGCGATCAAATCACTCGAACCCTGCATATAACTGTGTTTCAACCCGCAGTTCACGGATTTCTATTCAAAGAAACCCTCCATTATTCCACCTCTTGGAATTCGTATGAAACCACACATTGTAGCAACTGGTGTTAAGCTTAGTCAAATTTTACCTAACAAGCTCTTACCAATTCCATCATGGCAATAGCTAAACCAGAAGTAGATATTACACTAACGAAATATAAAAAGGCAAAGAATTTGGTCTGCTGAGAGAAAAATACAGATCACATCAGGCTATTTATACAGACGGTTCTAATGATGATGAGAGAGAAGCATGTGCCACTATCTTTAGTTCCAAAATTTAAACATGTCGACTAACAGGTAAAAAATCAATATTCGCTGTAGAAACAAAAGCTACATTGTCGTCTTTGGAAGGTATCAGGTCCACTAAAAGGAAAAAAAATAAGTCCTATTCTCAAATTCACTCTCATGCCCTCAAGCGATTAAAAGTGGAACTTCAACTCATCCCACCATCTCGAATATTCTACAATTATATGACTTTAGATTTGGTTTACCAATTGATATTGTGTTTTGTTGGTTGCCTAGTCACGTTGGCATCAAAGGTAATACTGAGGCTGATAGAATGGCTAAGGCAGCCCTGGATAATGAGGTTGAATCCCATATAGCGATTTAAGACTCTCTATGTACATATGTGAGAAAGCTGTTTGAATCTTTATGGGATGCTGTAAATAATAACAAACTTCATGAATTCAAAAAAAACCCTGTAGGTTATTATACTCATCTGAACAACAAGAAACGTTTCAATCAAGCCATAATCAAGCGATGTAGAATCGGCCATACGCGATTAGCTCACAAACATTTACAAAAAAAATAGCCAGTCCCAATGTGTATTCCATTCCACAAAGATCTCACAGTGAAACATATTCTTATCGACTGCATAGATTTTATAATTGTAACAGATTTTTCTTTTATCAAGCAGCTACTTTAAAAGATCTTTTTAGTCGGGTGAAAGAAGACTGTATCTTAAGTTATTACAGAGAAATCGGTTTGTTGCATAAGTTTTAATGTGTGTATGTTTTAACGTGTTGGATTTACTAAGTTATCAACTTGAATACTTAGAATTTTGTTTGATCGTCGCTATATAGCTTAAATATTGCTGAACGCGACGTTAAACCTTAATTCTCTCTCTCTCTCTCTTCGTCAACTCTCAAGTTTATGGGATATGAATGTAAGCGGTTCAAATTTGTCGAACGTACAGATACACGTACTTTACAATTGGACCCGGGTTATTTAGTAAGCTAGGCTGATACTGCATTCGACAAAAACTATGGGCTGATATATGAAAATCTGAAGGGCGGGACCTATCGTGTGCTTGGCTGTGTTATAATATATTTATATGTATATCTGCAGTACCAAATAAAATGCTAGATTTTAGGGATCACTCCCTCCGTTATATGGCAATTAACACTCAATATGTCCTCAATTATACATGCTGATATCATAGTCCGATGATTGCCAACCGCATTTCTTCAAATAAAAGTAAAGAACTTTATTATACAAGCATATAGATTTGTGAGCAACCGTGGTTTTTTAGCCCTATCCGCGTGATAAATTAGTAAATATTAACGTGTAGTGAAATGAAATAGTTTTTGCCCACTTTTTTTCGCGGAAAAGCAAAAAATTTGAAGAAAAGTGACGAAAACATGACTTTTCTGGTAGTCCAGTTGGTCGCCATCTTGCATTTACCCATAATCCTGTACTCCGGGGGTTATCCAAATAGGCTCAATATGACCCCAATATGATAAACTATAAAGTCACGGAGTGTCAGCTCTCAATTTTTTGTAGTTCCGGAGATAGCACAGAAAGTTTGCTAGGGCGGGGGGGGGGGGGGTATTTTACCTGATAGTTTATCATAGTGGGGTCATTTTGAGCCTATTTGCATAACCCCCGTGGTAGAGTTAAAACATTCAAGTAAGATATTTTTCTTTTCTATCAAGTGCGATTGTGTTCTTTTCATACCGATATACTGTAAAATCTTCCAGATCCTCACTAATAGCTCAACCGATATATATATAATATTTTCCCCACTTTTTTGGTGTATATACATCTGTGACAAATATACCCTATTCGAGTATAGCATTCAAACTGTATTGAGAGAGTGAGGATGAATAAAGAGCCGTTGGCGAAAAACCCATAACCTTTCCTAAATGTTGATCTACTCTTAATAACTGGACTATGCCGGCCCATATGACCTTGTGAGTATATGTTTTTGGCTATCAGACCTGTTAAGCTGTGTGCCATCTGTCGATACTAACACAGCAGCGGGATAAAATATTACAATAATTGTGGTTCAGAAATAACAATGATGTCGTTTGTTCGTGTGTTCAGTTCGCGTATTAAATTCAAAAACGTTGCGCGGTATGTAATGTCAGATAGATTTTAATGCCATTCTAATGTCGTGACGCTTGAAAGATTCATAGATGCCAGCCACCAGTAAATTGTTAGTTTTATAGGCCCTAACAGCTCCCATCTGGCAGTGATCGTTAATGGCAGTCATCACAGCCCACAATATCCAAGCAATCGGCAATACAAGAACTTCACAGAAACGATAAATCGCAGTATATCGACGTGTCCCATGGTCATTAACAGTGAAATGAGAGAGGTATTATGCTCCAGGTGTTATATGGCGATTCCGTAAATTTTATTTGCCAACATATACATACAAGCAAGCGACAATACATATATCTGTTGCCAGCCGGCCGCATTACGAATCAGATACAAAAATGGCGATGGGGACATACAACTGAGTAGGCTAATCTGACATGATTTCCCATTACATAACTCCCAATGTAGGTTACATACACAAGGTACGCAGTAATAATGCATTAGCACCTCGCAAGTTTGACAAGCGAATGCAAATGAAATCAAGCGAGGAACTATATTGTAATATTTCGGCAGTCAAATTGAACCATGGGAACAATTGAGGACATGTCTATATGCGTACATGCTGTGACTTCCTAAATTCCACTGTCTGGTAATGCCATAATTGATGAAAGAAACGTAAACTTTTCATGATCAGCAGGAACAGTATCTTCTTCCTAGATAAATTTCCTTTCCGATAATCTATCCCAAAAGGAAGTATGAACGTGACGAATGCAATAAGTTGTACTACTGCATTGCTCTCCCCAGTTGCATTTTTTTCTTTGGGATATCAATGGCTCAGGCCACGGACATATATCGCAGGCAAAAACACTCTATCCAAATGAAGTTTTATGGAAAAAGAGCATTGCATCATGGGATATCTTACAGTTTTAAACACTTAAATGGAGAATTCATATTTTCAAAAAAAAATCTTGGATTTTCACTGGGCAGTGGACAAATCTAAAAGCGACAATCATTAGGTTGTTGTCGTCCAATTAATGCAGTTCAATGTATCACACATGTTGCAACTGCCCTCACCACCTCCCCCCCTCCACCACACACACACACACACATACACATGGTCTTCGAATCCGTCCGTTCTAGTTTCCTGAATTCGTGATTCAAGTTCCTCTGTTGAAGAATCGAGATGCGCGAATTTCGCCGATAATCAGCAAAAATGCTCATACTGGAACACATTTGTCACCAAGATGCAAAATGTCACACAAGTTAAGGTGCATCCACAGTGGACCCCTCGTTGCTAGAAATGGACCCTTGGTATAGGTTTTCCGTCTTTATAGTTATCAAACCCTCCAGAAAACACCTTTACAAGTAAGTATGTTTTTGAAGGGAATGCTCATTATTCAAGATACTAGCCAGGTATGCAATTTTAACCCGGGACCAATTTTTTCTCCTCTGAATATACTCCATATTTTGACTACTTGGCCTGTCCGGCCATATAGCTCAAATAAGCCACCGATCCGCATATGTCGGTTTGAAGGAATTATAGTGACGAGAAGCTTGGTACTATAAATATTGTTACTAAAACGGAAGGATAATTATTATGTGCTCAGACCCGGGCGCTCTTTCTGTATTATAGTTTTCGGGGGGACCAATAATCCGAAACTGTGGACTACATACTATATGATTACAATGTATTTTATGGAACAAATGTTGCTAGCTTATAATATGCGATAATATACGAGTACACTGGTATAACACACTTATTTTCATAAGATATCAGATCCTTCCCTTTCCCTCACTGCTTTGTTTGTTTTGGTGGGTTTTTCATCTGAAAAGTAGGCAGAGCGTATCATAATTCATGATATATTTTTGCTGTTTGTAACGGATTGCATATAGGGTGCAGTCCACAGAGGACCCCTCGTTGCTAGGAATAGACCCTTGGTATAGCCCTTCCGTCTTTAGTAGAAAAGCTCTCCACATGTATATATTTTCTTGAAGGGAATGTTCATATCATTACTTCAAGATACTAGCCATACAATTTTAATCCGAGACCAATTTTCTTCCCCTATTATGGAAACTATTAAAATGACCCAAATTATGCCATATTTCGTTCAGTTCCAGGAAAAATCTTGACAATTGATATCTTACCAGTGTTCCCCGTAGTGGGGTGAGATAAAGGGGGTAGACCATGCAGATTTTTATCACATATTCCATATGTAAAATACCACTATTATTAACCCCTGAAAAACGTATGAAACTGAGGCTGACCAAGGTTGACTTCGTGGCCCGTCCCGTCATATAGCTCAGCCGATCCACCGATACGCATATGTCAGTTTGAAGGGATGGTAGTACCCAGGAGCTTGGGACAACAAATATTGATTAACAAAAATGGCAGAATAATTATCACGTGGCCAGACCCTATCCATCTGCTGTATTATAATGTTCAGGGAGTTTAATCCGAAACCTTGGACTACATTCTTAATTCCCCGAACATAGAAGCGTTCAACACTTGCGCAAAAATCCTGGAATATCGCTAGCATGAATTTCCGAGTGATACCGTATAGCCAGCATAAGAGGTAGGCCTTTTAATATACCTTTGGGGGTAGAATAAATGACGATACGGACAAGAATTCCTCGAATACTCGACCGGCATGTTTTGTCTGTCGGTATGCCAAAAATTTTATCTACGTCTCGATTGATTTTTCTGTCTATATAATAGCGTTAAATTGTGCATACTGCTGAACTTTGGGCAAAGGCCTAGGAAACCATACCTTCAACAACATCAAAGGCCGCAATAATCGCGCGTAGCCTAATCTAATGAGATGGTTGCCATTAAACTGTCTGCACCTATAAGACCACTTTAATGAGACGGGCGAGGGAAAAAATAATTTCATAATACATGTGGATATCCGAACAGCTACCATGAGATTGATAGTCAAGTACTTCGCATCGGCAGGCAGAACTAATGCAATGATTTATTTCTCTTTTATCTCTAGAATAGTGAGGGGGAATTTATCTTTAGATCTTTAACGCTACATACAAAGTAATAGCGAACTGCTGGATCTCCGCTCAAATGCGTAATATCTCAATGAACCAGAGATTAAAAAGTTTATTATAATGAAGCGACTTTCGCCCTTACAATATAATTTGTCTTCGCAGTAATTGCACTATGAGTCGAACAATACCCACAGTATCTCTGTTCTGTTTTAAATAGACGAGGGTGTTGTACGAAACACCAACTGGCCACGGGTATTTCTCCTTTATGAAACAAAAGCTCTAGCTAAATCCGCCAAGTAATAAAAGTTAAATGCCAAGAAACAAATAAATGAAGCGTCCAACATTTTTTGTTATGGCCATAATTCTTTTATGTCCGTAATTAATATAATCATATGTCCGCAATTAATATCTATCATATTTTTTATTAGGAAACTAATTTACAAGTGGATAAATCCCGAATCTATATGTCTATTCCTCCCCTGTAATGACGAGGCATATAGATGTTTCCTGGAACCTTATGGTATATCAGAAAGATGTGTTGTCAAATTGCTAAAAATGAGTTCTACTTTGTGCTGCTGAAATGGCCAGCTGAAATATGAAAGTATCTCTAATACCGATGGGTTGCATTGGCCGCTCCTAAACTACTCCGTCAGAATACTTTTGTAATTGAAAGCTGAACTGAGAAGTTTCTCTAGTTTCTAGATCTTTAAGGTCGATATTGTCGAAAAGATGCGTGGAAATCGTATTCCAGATTTCGCCAAAGCATTGCGGTGTTAATAAAATCCGAAATAAGAGTTTACATCAGCGTCGACGACACAAACTTACATGAACCACCCTGTTTATATGAATTAGATCACCTCAGAAAATGTTTACATGTATGTAGCACAATTACTTAACTGCGGTTCAACCATTTAAGTATCTTACTTTTGCGTCGCTCTTGGGAAACAAATCAAGCAACTTTGATATCAACATATTACACTGATTCTCCTTCCCGCTCCATTTCTGGGGTTCATATATCGACTGTGGCTTTGACATTTTAGAAACATATAAATACATATTATGACTTCATAATCAGACCGTCAGACATCGTCAGTATTGCGTTTAAATGGCACAACTTACTTCTACAACTCGGTTCGACTCGTATCAGCAATCCTGGTAAAAATTAAATCTGAACAACTAAATTTCCCTTCTCCTTCTTCTTCTTATTACCGACAAATCTAGTACAAGCCCGAGAAGATGTGCTACAATTGTACTTTAGTTGAATATTTGCTTACCGTTTACAGCAACTTCACATACAGAAATACAAATTTCATCTAAAACGAACAAAAGGCTACCAATATCATTTCCTATATCGTCTATTCTCAATCGCTTAAACACAAAATAAATGCTCGATAATTGAGTGTTCCCATAACTAACATTTTTTTTCTGCAATCTTGCAGGGTTTTTTAATCGGCAGGAGGCAATTGTCGTTTCGTGATTAATGACTTTCGTTTTGTTATATTCTAGAAAGGATCACATCCGCCTGAGTGTGTCATTCGTCGTTCGCCATATGCCAATTAGATCGTATTTGGCTTCCTGCAAACGTAGGCTAGGTAAGTGGAGTGTCGAATCCGTCCAGGAATAAATTAGATCAATCATTATATCGCTAACAGTTTTCTCAAATCTAGATTTATCGTTCGTCCTAGTGCTCGTCCCAACATTGGTACTCAGTGGTTGATTCATTATTGTCTAACATACGAATAGTCTACTCGAGAGGTCAAAGCTGCATCATGCAGTTGACGTTTCGTTGGAGATATTTCAAAAAAATTTCAAAACTAAGCTCGCATAAACTCTGAAAGACATTTATATCCGAGGGAATGCCAGCCTATGGCAGGTCATGAAATATGTTGACCAAAACATTGACAGCATACACCCTGATGATTCTCAAACTGTAAATTCGGTAAGCCGGTGCTAGGGCCTTGTGGATACATCTTAGTGTCCACATGAACAGCAGCAATACAAGCGCGGCTGAGATGCTAAGGCTATACGTCCGAGAATCCACCGTATTCTCGGGTCTGCCGAGGGAAACTTTCCTGTGGAGTCATATGGTTGCCTTTTAGTCGTCAATTTGTCCCACCTCTTGCATATCGCTCCAATTTAAATGAATGATTCACTCAATTCAAATACGTTTCTATTGTAAAGCTTTTCGTCTACATATGAAGTGTTCCAAATATCTCTTGGCACTGATTACGAAGTAATATTTTATTCATTTCTATGTCTTATTCCTGAGCATCTGAGCGTTACTATATCTTCCACCGCTTGTACTGCACAAAAACAAGGCTGTTTGAACTGATGATGCTGTATTAAGGAATAGAACGTCTTTTGCACATTGGCCCAAAACACTTTTCACAACGATTAGTGCATTCTAAAACTAATATGATGGTGGAATATGTCAATATGCTTAAGATTGATAGTATGCTCGTAAACAATCGACATTGCATCATTTTATTTATTTGCATTTCGACTATAAAAGTTGCCATAAAATTTGAAGTTATTCAGAATTTTACATGATGTTGGTGTGACGTTATTTGATGTTCCGCCCACCAAATTACGTCAAGCTCGTCAAGAAAATGACGGCACCCGAAATAAGAGGAAGAAATTAATAAAATAATATTTCCTGTCTTCAGCGGAAATAAATATTTGGCACACTTTATTGTCAAGTACAAACCTTCACAATGAAAGCATGTTTTTGGTGAGTGAAACATTCCTTCAAGAAATATCAAACCAGTAAGTCTCAATTACGAAAAACAAACCGTGTACACATATTGCACTAATATATGTTCCATTAATTCTTTAGATGACGACTTTACAACGAAAATTATGGATTAAGAATACTGATCAGCGATACGGATTTGATATTTTTGGAACATCATGATGTCTTGCCGGCATCATTGAAAACTGTTGACCGCTTCTCTCTTGCAGGAAAGAAGCCTATGTTTATGTATACTATGATTGTCTTTTTGAATTTGGTGCTAATACTGTTATATGGAATATGGAATATGGAATAGGTCTTTGGATTATGGACGCGGATATTCTCTAATGGACGACGGCTGAATTATGAATGACGGACCAGAAGCTTGTAATTGATAATATTTGCCAATAGGATTATTCTGTGTATATTCAACCCGAGTCGAGGTATTAATCCAAATACAAACGCCTAGTCCGTCACTCAATATTCAGCCGCTGTCCATTAAAGAATTTCCGCATCCATAATCCAAAGACCTAATTCGTATAATAGCATTAGCACCAAATTAAAAGAATAAATCATAGTATACATAAAACTATGCTAATTTTCTGCAAGAGAGAAGCGCTCAAGTAAACGTTAACGTTGACAAAATGCAATGGGCATAGCCGTTGTTATACTATGAAGTAGTCTTTATTTAATACCCGTGTTACATGCAGGTCCAGCGAAGTGTACTTAAACGAACTCAGCTGGGAATTAGTTGTAGCCTGCCTATCTTACATCAATATAATCTATACATACACAGTTCAAGTTCTTTCTTACCGAATCAGATCGGCATTTGTAAGGTAGGTGCAGGTTCTTATTCTGTAGATAATCTTGAATCTAGCATTAGCTAACTACTACAGATTATAATGCATGGAAAAATTCGCACATATTTCTGGCAGACGGGATGACTTGTTGAACTTGTAGCATGTATAATATTGTGGTTGATATATATAGCTGCGCCATTATCAAAAGTCGAGTATATGTTGCCTAAATATGAGTAAATATATAGGCACGCTATAAACAATGAAGACCACTGTTTCCTTTTTAATCATGACGATCATTCAACTCACACATCAGCGCTGAAAATAACTTGCATCCTTGATAAATTTATTATATCCCATTCAATTTGCCAGGCTCCCAGAGAGATAATTTAATGCTTCGAGAATTGGTATGCACACCTGTTTAATGATTCCTATATCTCTAGATCTAGCGGCAAGACATTAACATGTATCTGGCATGGCGACCAGTGTAGCTCGCCCAAAGGAAGATATATCATTGATGAAGCATGCTGAATTGCGATGTTATATAAATGTTCATTAACCCTATCTGGCCTGGACTTTTTGGGACCTGCCCAGGCCTGGGGGCCCATTTCGCCCCCCCCCCTCGCCTACCCCAATGATTTGTCTTACCCATTGAGCTAGGAGGCTGAAACTTACCACACGATAACCTTGGATGGAGCTCTACCTGCGAAAACTGCACGATAAATTAGTAAATATTGCGATGTGAAATAAAATAATTGTTGTCAACTTTTCCTCGCAGAAAAGCAGAAATTTTGATATCCTACGTCGGCGCCATCTTTAATTTGTTCAGATCGTCTTCTTGGGGGCTAAAAATGACCCCAATTTGATAAACTATACATTCATGGATTGTCAGCTCAATATTTTGTCGTTCCGGAGATATCGCACAAAGTTTGATAGAAACGGAGGCATAATGCCCCCAGGCCTGGTAGGGTTAAATAAAATATGCAAATTATAGGTTTTTACCCACAAATTTCTCTCAGTATAAGACAGTAGTCTTGAAACGTTATATATGATAATACTACAACATTCTTCTTGGAACAATATTAGACTGGGTGCGATACGTACGTATAAAACAGAACATCTTTGACTTGAAGTTTAACTGACTGATTTAGATTTAGAAAAGAGTTATTTTTATGCATTTGTTAAACTATAATATTTTTCAGAGCACTCTTCGTGTCGCTCTCTCCGTCATGTCCAGTTGTTTTGTACCAACATCGAGTCAACCGGGACCTAGATAAGATTGCATTGCAGCGAGAATGGAAATTGAATCTCCGATACCTCCACAACGACAATTTCTAACTTCGCAATTGAATACGATAATAATCGGCTCGATGGATCATCAACCAAAAAATTATTTGTGTGTGACATATGTCGCTTTAGCCAGAACTCAGGAGATTATAAAACGGATAGAGGCGGTTCCCCACATAAGTATGATAGACTTTTAGACTGTGTGCAAATATGCGGCGCATGGTGCTTTTCAGTTGAGATACTGCTAATTCTGAAATGATGGGCGAGTAACCGAAGTATCGAAGCAAATATTTGTCAAACGATGAGCTGAAACATGAATAACCATCCCTGGAAATAGGGTCTTCCATGGACAGCGCAGACAATGATTGACTTGAAAACGATTGTGACATTCCAAACTCCACCACTCTAGTGATTATCGTCTTACTTTCTCATCGCAATATTTTCACATACTTTGCTTCTTCGTGCTACACTGTGCTTATTCTAGTGTCCTGGGTTCAAATATTGAACTATGTACTTGCGCTATTTCCCCCAATAACATTGGAGACTTAGAAAAAAAAATGAATGTTTTTTATCCTCAGACAGGAAAATTAATACATATCTGTGTTGTAGTGGATGAGTTCCCCGGTCGCGGTTTGAATAACCGATCTCTCGCATACACGTCCGGCAGCTAAAATTAGCAACCGAGCTAAAGAGAAATTCCTGCTAGCTACACGATAATATAGGCACTGGTGAATACGCTTCCTAACACATACATGTATGTATGACACTTATATTATTCTGTTCTATGTTATGAACTAGAAGAATTGGATATTAGGAACCGACCAGGCTATAGCGAGGCTCTCGCTAAATGATGTCATCAGCCTTCCTTGTTATTTGACATATGATGAGAGGCACCAATAAACAGCCCGGTGTGTCATTTCATATACTGACTTACCTGTAATAATAGATGTCAATTATCACGCTGATATGTTATATAACACACATATTCATACTCTCGATTCATAACTAAGGGTGTCATTTAAATCCCTCACATACGATGTCAATCAACACCCCATCTTGTAACAGGAGGTATAAATAAACACCCTAGGGTGTAGTGGGCTTATATTAACACCCTGATAATAAGGGTAAGTGATATTAAGAAACACCCGGTGTTATTATTTAACACCCTCGACATAATTTGTCAACTGATACCCCATGTAGGATTGTGCTAGCGTTGGAACAATGCATTTCACCCATTTTACACCCTTTAGCTGAGTGTGTATACGGTAACCATTATTTGCGAATCCCCTGAAGTAGATGAATGCTCGGAAAGCATATAAGATCGCATATCCAAAAATACTTGTGTAACAGTTAACACAGCAACAAGAACACACAAGCACGCAACTCTCGCGTAATACCGACGACCTGAGTCTACCAGACAAACAATAATTATGCCCGAGCCGATCATAAAACCGCGACTTTACATTTTTAGTATCTTACAGCAGACACCATAATGACGGCAAACCGGGTTCATGATAACGGTAAATTACAACTTACACGCATATCGCTGTACATTTGACCTATGATGTAGCCAGTGCCAATTCACTTGAAGTGTTCCCAATTGCTAGCGATTCAAAATGACAGACACATAGATTTCTGGCTTTTGTATTTTGTTTTCGGCGAAAATGAGAACCAACTGTGGTGTAAATTTGAGCCCGATATTTAGGACTCTAGCCTCCTCGAACCGGCTAGCAAATGTCCATTTGAAACACGAACATCGTCATAATGGAACCATTCATCGAGTTCAGTCAGATAGTACCTTGGCCACCAACACCGTGGATTTACATACTTGTGGTCAAAATTCTTGGCCTTCTAATTTAGGCGAAACAAATCGATTTCAGCTGCCTAACAGCGTGAGGGAGCAAATGCAACACATATAAGGGAAGTGGGAAGAGGTGCCGACATGTGACTGCGTCACATGACTTCACAGAATAGTCTTCTGGTAAACCTATTCTAAAGCACATACCAAGAATCTAACGATTCGTGATATGTGTTGTATCTCAGGTACGCTTTTATTGTACCTGTTCATGTGGCAACTTGGATGATATGACCACACGGCCCCTAGCACCGGCATAAGCGGTATTAGATACAAATCTAGAGAGCTATGATGGAAATGCTCTGACAACTCGTATACTGGTAATTGGTGAGCTGTAGGCGTAGATAATTTAGTCAAGAAAGTTATGTGCGCCCACACAATGTGCTGCCGAACAACAAATAGCCTTCTTGACTTTCTACATCATTCTAATCCGACTGCAGTTTCGAACTTTGCGTTCTTTTTATTCCTTGAAAAGAACCCAAAGTTCGAAACTGCAGTCGGAATAGAATGATGTAGAAAGTCAAGAAGGGTATTTGTTGTTATTTTTTCTTATTCACCTTCTCTACATCCGCTCTTTTTATACCTATATATATATATATATATATATATATATATATATATATATATATATAATTATATTATCGAAGTATTCCGAAGTACAACATATTATATTACTATCTAGATAATACCGAAAGCCTATTCCATCAAGTGTCGCACAGTTTGAAAAGGAAAATATAAATAAATAAAATAAACCACGTTCCTAAAGTTAGACCGCGGTTCGCAGTTCGTTATTCGGGACCAGTCATTTAGCGACTCATAACACCGCCCCTAGCAGCGCCCCCTGGCGTCAGATTTGGGATACGAATATGCAAAGATAGAGAGCACGACATTCTCTTTTGCTATGCAGTTTGGAGTTCAAAGTACTCATAATAAAAAAAATACAGATTTCCATATCTGAAGAAATAATTGCTGGTCTCCTCGAATAATGAATTGCGAACTGCGAACCGCGGTCTAAGTTTATGAACGTAAATAAACCTGTGACTACAGAAACAAAGTGTCCAAATAAAGTTTTTCGTAACGACTCATATTTATTTGATGCACTCGCTTACAACTGGTTAACGGTCGCATGAATTGATTTTACCTTTTGGAACATGATAGAAACATTAGTACATGGTTGAAGCGAACGTTCCAATGAGTTCACCCTATAGTCCTCTTGCATATCGCTCCAATCTAGTACCGTTCCAAACAGAATGTTAGTCCAACGGTTAATCGTAGTATGATTTGGTACATGTGTACGAATAGAAAATTCCCGTCCGAATATTTTCAGCATGGGAAACGTTGAAGGGTTTCTTTTAATTATAGAACAGAATTATTCATTGAGCGGAAATTAGAAAACACTCATTGCTCAATAGATTCTAATATTCAGGACAAAACAGAAATATGACAACGAGATCTTTGTTCGGAAGTAATCAAAAATCTTACAAAATACAACGGAAGCTATTAGAGAATTGCATTACTACCCAATGATTCGTGATAACCATGCATATGCATCAGTTGAGACCAAAATGTGGATGTGGTACAGAAAAAATATTGGGAAACATTCAACGGAATCTACTTCTAAGGGTACCATGTGAATTGAATTGGTCTAATTACGAAACCCAAAACATCAGAAAGCTTCATAGAGTAATTCATCAAGACGTTTTCTTCAACTAAATTGAAGTTGTTTTTCTTTGGACAGCATGCTCAATCTGATTCTCTTACAATGGTGAGAGAACAATGCTTTTTTATTGTGTCTTTATGGGTTGGAAGAGACTACGTGAGAAAAGGAATTTTGGCCATGGAATGATATGTAAAATTTATTAATCGAATTTGAGGAATATTCCGCTGGAGCTATACGGAAGGAATGTTCCATAACATGTTCGGGTTTCTTGGGGGATTTTTCCAGTGTACACCGATAACTGCTTTATAAGAGGGTGATCACGAACAATTTATGGTAAGGTGCCACAAGTACAAATTCTGGCATACTCGAGACAGCACTTGGACCAGAGAATTGTTGATTGTAGTTGTTCTACAAACACAGTATAGTATATTTCCTTTAAATTCCTAATCTATACCCATAAATCGCCTGACCTAAGCCATCACTTCGAAGTTCATCATTCGCTCCGAATTACGTCGCTATATCAAGAATTTTCTCTATTACAACTGATTAGAGTGAAACTAGGTAATCCTGAAAACATTCACTGTATAGGGAATATAATAGTTCAAATCATCTTCATATGATGGGAATATATCAAAAGAAGGAAAAGTAAACTGTTCGACTTCCAGTGAAGTCCGATTTTTCCGATTATAATAATATTATTAACACTATCTGGCTTGGGGGTCGTTATGGTCCCCGCCTACCAGACCTTCTCCCCTATCTCCGGAACGGCAAGAAAATGAAGGAGGACCCACCGCGCCTTTTTAAGCATATTTGCATAACTCCCCGAGTAGGGGATCATGGGAAAATTCAAGATGGCGGCCATGTGGGGTACCAGAAAAGTGATTATATCGTAATTTTTCTTCAAAGTTCCTGCTTTTCTTCGAAGTAAATTGGGCAGAATCTATCCCCCAGGCTTGGACAGGTTCCAAAAAATCCAGGCCAGACAAGGTTAAGTAAAATCAGGTGATGATTTGACTGGAAGAGAGGTGTGTGTGTACAATCCCTCACAACGATATACTGCCAAAATAATCAATGTTTTGGTTAATCAATGCTTTCGTCATATACTGGATCAGTAGTGACGTAACATATCAATACGGCGTTGGTAAATCAAGAGATAGTTTGGGATCTAATTGAGCTTACGAAAAGTATAACAATGCAGATCAGCGGAATCTTTGAATTTGATTTCTTTCGAGGTCGCATAACTGTGAATGTTATAATACCACACATCTGCAGGTATTAAAGGAATCCTAGCCGTCCAGCGGTGAAATATAATACGTTACAGGCAAAGTACATTCGATGGACACCTTTAGACACACGTTTAAATAAATTACCGAAGATCGACCCTTGCAAATGCGAATTGAAAAAAAAGATATGGATTAACTGATCTTTGATACGGATTTGCAGACAGGGACATCATGATATCTTACTGGTATCATTGGAATATGTTAGGCAATTAACTTATGTATTTTTATATATTAAATGTATTTCGTCTTGAAGGTTGGAGTTAATATTGTTTTATGTAACAGGATCTTCCGATTGTGAATACGAAAATTCATTGTAGACGATAGCTGACTACTTAATGTCCAGGTCCATGAACACACTCATCAAAGAGTGTAGAGTGGTATCCGTTGGATTACCGATTAATGGAGAGAAATAAGCGATATCGACGGGAAGTGGATCTACAGGGTCAGCATCAAGATAAATGCTTTTAGATGCTCATGCGTCAATCTGCATTTTCGAAGACATTTGGTACTGATTATCTCATGAGCACCAATATGTATGGAAGGGTGGTATGCACAGATGGTCATATCAACACTAATATGAATTATACTCCATTCATTAAGTTTGTCCAGCTGGTCATGTCACGTCCTGGTGGAGTATTTCGAGCCAATAAAAATGAAGTAAATTGAAGCTGGAAATGGTAGTGATATCGAACTAATTCATGCGGATTTGAGCACAGGTGGCTATTACCGTATACCAACAGGTTCCAGAAGCCATTAACATACCAATGGCCATTAACATCCTTAATGGTCGACATGTCGGCCCATAAAATCGCAATTGTCCTTGCGATGTTAAGGGTCGATTAAGTGTGGACCAATGTCGATATCGTTAGTTTTAACACTCATGATCAGTCACCATATGAAGACCTTCAGGTCAAGTTTGATGATGGATGACAATGGTCTATTTTCAAAGGTCATTGAAGTCATAATATGAATACAGCTATATACAGTTTTGAACACGAGACAGTTTGAGCTAGATTCCCATTCTTTGACTGTCTCATGCGAACTTTTAGATCAAATTCATTCCAGGCTGAGCTCAACCTCAAAGCGCTGACGGGGAAGAAGTAGGTAAAAAGCCTTATACAGATAGGCTGGATGTGGCTACATTGCCTGGTCTATGGGTTATGTACAATGTTTTTGTTAAGGTACCTCTTGATGGTACCGGAATATCTAAACAGTAAAGCTCAACATGACCGTTTTGATAACGTTAAAAGTGACGTCATTATCGAACAAGACATTATACGGTCAGTTATTTTGAATTGTTTTAGTGGTCTTTTGATTATGGACGCTGGACATACTATTGTCGGCGGCTGGCTTAAAATGCGCCAGGAGGGGGGGGGGGACATTGTGCAGCGTTTTATGTTTCATGACTATAACTGGTGTAACCCGGAAAAAAGAGATGTCTTGAAAGTTTAGCTCGTGGAAAGCTGTATTTGCAGATTCGGGAATACATTCACTTCTCAATCGAACTGATTCCAGTCATAAGGTTAATAACTTAAACTTTAAATCATGAGTTAAATGCAAATGTTTTCATATTTTCCTGCTTATCTTCTTCAAGGGTGAGCCAATGTTGGAACGATCATCCCATTTACTTAATTTGGTTTTATTTGAAATATGTTGTCTTCTAACAGCATTTTTAAAAGTGCTATCAAGACCGGCCGATTTCATAAATGAAATCCGCATCGCTTATCTGCTCTTGTTTGACACTGGTTTGTGACGTCACATCAGACCACCGGGTCGGACGTCAATACTTGTTTCTTTCAGTCTTCGGGAGGCTCGACTGACGTAACGTCACAAAAAGGAAAGTTAAGCGATGAAGGTTTGCATATCAGAATTCAGCTGGCCTTCAACAGGTACCAACTTTTAAAAAGCTTCTAGCCGACAAACTGCTTGAAATTAAACCAAGCGAAGTAGATAGACCACCATTTCTGTGATTCTTCAACCTATATTAAATACAAAGATGAGAATCTAAAAACCTTTGCGTTTAACCTTTAATGGCTTCTACGCTGCTCACTGCGCTAATACCCGCGTATACCGCACCAGCAGAAAGCAGTCACTCTTCAATATTTGAGACGGAAATATTTCGGTTCGCGAAGCCTTTTTCATTGGCAGAAAATCTGTTCAATCAGTAATGATACAAATACAATAGAATTTTCTGCTTTTATCCTCCCAATATTTTGTTCCAATGTTGATTTTAGTAGATAATACCAGTCCGGAAAATTACGAATTCGAGAAACATTACTATACTTGATAACCGACTGCAAGACTTATTATTAACAAGTAAACACAATTTCCATTAACGTCACTGTTTTCAAAAACGGCATCAATCTGTTACTAAACAGAGTAACAACAACCTGAAACTCCTATAAGTTGGTAAAACGAGAAATATAATGAAAAATCAAAGGGATTATCTGCCTTTGTAGAAATTCAATACGAACTGTTTTGAGCCACCTTTCCGTTGTCAAACGGAAGGTTTCGACACATATATAGGGCTATCGCGCCATTCTCAACATATTGAACCTTACTTGAAAATGTTAATTACCTGATTTCAATGAGATGTCCAAGTAATATAAAACGATAAGTCATATACTTTTGTATTTGACGTCTAGTTACTTGAAATATAAGGGAGATAATGACCAAAGCATTACGCAAACGTTGTATATTCGGCCAGTGGAGAACAACTTTCGAATAGAAAGAAGTGGTAAAAATAATCAGTCAGAAAATGACTTAACATGAACAACAACAAACATCAACGCGGTTAGAAATACGTATTTCGTTGCTCAATATCGTAACGGTTCAGAAAGTCGTACTTTACCGATCTGTATGAAGACGGTACAAATGTCCAGAAGAGGAAAGAGCCGATGAGAGAAAACATCTAGTAATAAATGTAAATGTCTTAATGGGCAAATTTCCGTCGTCGGATACTTAGTTGTATTCTGAGAACTGATGTATCGTACTTAACATGAGCATATCATAACAGTTTATTATCTGATAAACCCGAATGTACGAACAATTGTATTCCACCCATTGTCACACGTGTATTGTTTTATCAAGGCGTTAGCACTTAGCAGTCACGACCAGATAAGACACGTTACCGTCGGCACTACATATTGATTAACACATAATAGCCATCTGGAATCCTTCATATTGGGAATCCTGTCGATAACTGTATTTCACAAATACAGCCATTTTGTAATACAAGTGACACTGATATTCAATGATTGATACATATTGTTCTTATATGGGCAGACTGAGATACCACAGAAGAAGCCTTCTAAAATGTCTGGCTTCTAGCTTCACCGTCAAAGTCCCATTGATAAATTTATGAGATATGTATAAGGTGGGAAAAATTGACGACGTCTGGCGAATAAAAAGCAAACATATGACTCCAAAGGACAGCCTCTCACATTCCGATTATAATACGGAGGATTGTAAGAGTTAGTCATGGTATATAGGTAGCGCTTTTATACCAGATGTCCATGTGAAAACTATGAAGTAACGTTGCGGAAGCTAGTATGTGCCTTGATAACATTATTCTTATTATTTAGAACTTATGTGTTACACCTTATATTGTTACATCTGAGAGCTACTTTCACTTGATGATATTGGGTGAGTGATATATTAGAGGAGGACATTGAAATTTACAACATGTATCGGAGATATAACTCGTATATATCACATAATTGATATGCCCGACGGTCTTCACCTCGGATTCCATTTACAAGGTGCCAATGAAGATCTGTGCGAAGAATGTCTTTGTTTGCTGGGACATTCGCACATGTCTGTTTTGACATACCAGTGGCATACATTGTTAATCCCTAGATAAATGCTGCCACAGATGCCCGCATGAACATGTTTACTTTCATTATTGCTCGTATTGATATCACCATTAAAAGTTGGCTGGATGCTTCAGGCTCGTTCAAGACCGACCTCTCTTATCTTGGAGGCTAAGGAAAAATAATCCATGGTTTCACGTAGAATTGTTTACCTTTATCAACAACTGACGACTGTGAATATCAGTTGATTATTTGACATGACATTACCCAAACTTCGAACAGCGCATGTCAGCTGAACGACTTTCGCTTTGGTTTCAAACACTACCAGCAATTGAAATATCATTAAAACGCTCTCAGCCCTGAGATTACTAAAAAATATATACCATTCCCCTACCCGAGAATAGCCTTTGTTTAATCAACAAAATATTTTCCCGAATTATTTAATCAGTAACTTAGACCGTTGAAGAGGTTACATTCTTGATTTTCTCTGCGTTCTCAACGAATGATCAGTCCCAGAAAGTCGGCGAAATTCTTTGGAACTGTGGATGGTGTGCACAGTTTTATATGAAAAGTATCCCAAATTTGTAGAGGTCACAGGGTGAAATTCCCCCTCCCCTTTGTAAAATCGAAAATGCTATGTGTTTAGATTGCATTGATATGAATTCAGCATAAAAGTTGACAGAAAACCAGAATAAATCAATTTAGAAAAAAATGCGGTCATGCACCTGGGAACGAGGTTATTATTTAGGCGCCATTTTTTTTTTTACTGTGGCAAATGACACGATATACAAAAAAAGTAGCTGGCGATAGTTATACGATTTAACTTTTTTGGAAGTTTGTGGAGTTACTCCAAGTCGTAGTGAATATAAACATCTTATTTACGTAGTGGATACTTCAGCCGTTAGAACACACGTTTGCGTTTTTGTTGGTGAATGCAGGTCACTCAATTTTTTTCTGACAGTTCAATGTTTTGGCCCGAAAATATTCCTGAGATACGTAAAATTATTTTGATATGTGAAATATGAGTAGGCTCTGTTTTTAAGGCAGTATCTCGGCGAGACCCCAAACGTAGGCCTTTCCACAGCAAGCCTCCAAGATATTTCACTTTCTGCTTTACCTGGCACATACAGCTAATCTGTGATGCTCGTAATACTGCTCACCACAACACCACTCATTTAGCCTGACAGATTACATGTATCAAGCTACTACTTGCATTTCATAATTTATGTCCAATTGCGATGTGGCTACCATACTTCTTCGTGGTAAATATAATTGAACTAGATGGTTTCCCTCTCCGCAACAGTACATGTATACCTGGGAAGCTAATAGCCTATGGTACTGTGGCAGCATTCTCTTGTGACGTCATCACTGTTATGACATCATGGCACTTACAATGTTGCAATAGACTATTAGAACGTGACGTCATAATAGAATGGCACGTGTTGTGACATCACAGTACGTGTAGAAACTTATGGCAGTTATACATGTACACATAATGCAGGCTGCTAATTTAATTTGTTCATGGATTATTCTCTATGATTAGATGCTGGTAGGTTTTCTCTGAAACAATTACTCGAATTAAATGTATTCATGAATACATGATTACATGTTAAGGTGATTCTATTCCTAAATGAGTACTGCTGATTGGTGAAAATCATTGATATGATATCTGTACGGAATACTCAATCTTTCGGTGAGATTTTAACGGATTTTGATGCTAGATACATCAAACATTTCAGAATTCCCTGCTTTATTGATATTTAAAAAACGGTTCTGCTCTTATAAGGATGGTGTGCACAGTTTCGTATGAACAACGAGAGAGTATCCCAATTTGTAGAGGTCACAGGCTGTTGACCGCTTCTCTCTTGCAGGAAACAAGCCTATGTTTCTGTATACTATGATTGTCTTTTTGAATTTGGTGCTGGTGCTGTTATATGGAAAATGGAATAGGTCTTTGGATTATGGACGCGAATATTCTCTAATGGACGACGGCTGGATTGTGAGTGACGGACTAGACGCTTGTAATTCCTTCCAAGAAACTCATTATTCAATGGGGAATTTTTTTTTGGGATTGTATCGATATAATTCAGCATAAGAGTTGACAAAACTATCCGAATAAATGAATTTAGAAAAAAAGTATGAAATTTAGTGGAGAATTGGTCGTGAGGCCATGCACATGGGAACGAGGTATTAAGGTGCCATGTTTGTGACTGCCAGATGACAGGATATACAAAAAAGTAACTGGAGATAGTTATACGATTTCCACTTTTTTGGAAGCTTGTGGAGTCGCTCGACGACGCGGTGGTGAATATAAACATCCCATTTGCGTAGTGGATACTTCAGCCCTTAGGAGAATTTGGAGTATTTTGTCGAAAATCAGTCCACATATCGGTGTTGTTGCCGTTGCTGAATGCAGGTCATTTACTAATTGTTTTTTGTGTTATATCCCATTCAATTTGCCAGGCTCCTAGAGAGATAATTTAATGTTTCGAGAATTGCTATTTATGATTTCCATATCTCTAGATCTAGCGGCAAGACATTAACATGTATCTGGCATGGAGACCAGTGTAGCTCGCCCAAAGGAAGACATATCATTGATGAAGCATACTGAGTTGCGATGTTATATAAATTTTCATTAACCCTATCTGGCCTGGGCTTCTGGGGGCCTGTCCAGGCCTGGGGGCCCATTTCGCCTCCCCCCCCACCCCAATGATTTGTCTTACCCATTGAGCTAGGAGGCTGAAACTTACCACACTATACCCTTGGATGAAGCTCTACCTGCAAAAACTGCATGATAAATTAGTAAATATTGTGATGTGAAATAAAATAATGTTTGTCAACTTGTCAAATTTTGAAGAAATTTTGATATCCTAAGTGGGCGCCATCTTTAATTTGTTCAGATCGTCTTCTTGGGGGCTAAAAATGACCCCAATTTGATAAACTATAAATTCACGGATTGTCAGCTCAATATTTTGTCGTTCCGGAGATATCGCAAAAAGTTTGGTAGGGAAAGGTGCATAATGTCCCCAGGCCTGGTAGGGTTAAATAAAATATGCAAATTATTGAGTTTTACCCATACATTTCTTTCAGTATAAGACTTGAAACGTTATATATGATAATACTACAACATTCTTCTTGGAACAATAATTGACTGGGTGTGATACGCACGTATAAAACAGAACATCTTTGACTTGAAGTTTAACTGATTGATTTAATTCAGAAAAGAGTTATTTTTAAGCATTTGTCAAACTATAATGTTTTTCAGAGCACCCCACGGGTCGCTCTCTCAATCATGTCCAGTTGTTATGTACCAATATCGATTCAACCGGGACCTAGATAAGATTGCATAGCAGCGAGAATGGAAATTGAATGACCGATACCTCCACAACGACAATTTCTAACTTAGCAATTGAATACGATAATAATCGGCTCGATGGATCATCAACAAAAAATTTTATTTGTGTGTGACAAATGTCGCTTTAACCAGAACTCATGAGATTATAAAATAGATAGAGGCGGTTCCCCACATAAGTATGATAGACTTTTAGATTGTGTGCAAATATGTGGCGCATGGTGCTTTTTTAGTTGAGATACTGCTAATTCTGAGATGATGGACGAGTAAACGAAATATTTGTCAAACGATGAGCTGAACCATGAATAACCATCCCTGCAGATGTGGGTTCTAAAAAAACGACATAGGGTCGTCCATGAAAAACGATTGTGACATTCCAAACTCCACAACTCTATAATACGCACAGTGTAGCACGAAGTAGCAAATTATGTGGAAATATTGCGATGAGAAAGTAAGACGATAATCATAGTATCCTGGGTTAAAATATTGGTTTAAACAATATATTTATTTCAATGAAGAAATAGGGATGGGCGAACAGGCCAGGCCTATGCAAACGCCTCTCCCGAGAGAATATATATAGATCAGTTAATTGACGGGAGGCTCAAAAAAGTACAATAATTCAAAATTACCACATGTATCATAATGGACTAAGATGTACATATAATAATATCACAAAGTATTTCAACAACGTATATATCTGTGTTGACTGATGCCATTGGATGTCGCATAAATACAATTTGTAACATGGTGTGATAAGAGTTAAATTGAAAATAAGAGATAGCAAGATATTTCGGTTAGGACTTGTATGTTGACTACTCACTCGGGGAATCTCTCAGATTGCAAAATAAATGTTTGGACACTGATAAATATGTTTGTGTTTTCTTCGTCGCTTAGGTTTTGGTTCCCAAATAATAGAGTTTTGACGTCGTAATTGAGCAGGATAGATGAATTATTTCTAGTTATACCATAACGGGGACAGAAATATTGAACTATGTACTTACGCTATTTCCCCAAATCAAATTGGACACTAAGAAAAAAATGAATGTTTTTTTTTTCTCAGAAAGGACGATTAATAAATATATGTGTTGTAGTGGATGAGTTCCCCTGCCGCGGTTTGAATAACCGATCTCTCGCATACAAGTCCAGCGGCCTAGCACCTGAGATAAAGGAAAAAAGCTTATTATAAGCACTGGTGAACTCACTTCCTATCACATATGTATGAAACTTATATTATTCCACTCCATATTATGAAATAGAAGAATTGGATATTAGGAAGAGACCAGGCTATAGCGAGGCTCTCGTTAAATGGTGAAATTAGCCTTCCTTGTTATTTGATCTATGATGTGAGGTACCAATAAACAACCCGGTGTGTTATTTCATATACTGACTTACCTTTAATAATAGGTGTCAATGATCACGCTGATATGTTATATAACACACATATTCATATTCCCGATTCATAACTAGGGGTGTCATTTAAATCCCTCACATACGGTGTCAATCAACACCCCAGCTTGGGCTTACATTAACACCCAGATCCATAGTGAGTGATATTAGAACACCCGGTGTTATTGTTTAACACGCTCGACATAATTTGACAACTGATACCCCATGTAGGATTGTGTTAGCCTTAGAACAATGCATTTCACCCATTTTACACCCTTCAGCTGAGTGTGTATACGGTAGCTATTATTTGCAAATCCCCTGAAATAGATGAATGCTCGGAAAGCATATGGGATCGCATATCCAAAAATTCTTGTGTAGCAGTTAACACAGCAACAAGAACACACAAGCACGCAACTCTCGCGTAATACCGACGACCTGAGTCTACCAGACAATAATTATGCCCGAGCCGATCATAAAACCCGGACTTTACATTTTTAGTATCTTACAGCAGACACCATAATGACGGGAAACCGGGTTCATGATAACGGTAAATTACAACTTACACGCATATCGCTGTATATTTGACCTACATGTATGATGTAGCCAGTGCCAATTCACTTGTACTTTTCACAATTGCTAGCGATTCAAAACGACAGACACTGGATAGATTTCTGGCTTTTGTATTTTGTTTTCGGCGAAAATGAAAACCAACTCTGGCGTAAATCTGAACCCGAGATTTAGGACTCTAACCTCATCGAATGGGCTAGCAAATGCCCATTTGGAACACGAACATAGGCATAATGGAACAATTCATCGAGTTCAGTCAGAACTTGTATAGTGCCTTGGCACCAAAACCGTCGTCAAAAGCCTCGGCCTTTTAATGTAGGCGAAAAAAACACCAAATCCATTTCAGCTGCCTAACAGCGTGAGGGAGCAGTGGCGTAGATAATTTAATGCAGAACGTTATGTGCGCCCACACAAATTATGTACAGCCGAATATATATGAACGGACTCTAACTGGTATAGTTATTTACTGATATGTGCTGAGTCTTGTTTTCTTGTGTTTACTTCTGTAACCAATATGGATGTGGTACAGAAAAAATAATGGGAAACGTTAAACGAAATCAACTTCTAAGGGCACCACGTGAATTGAATTGGTCTAATTACGAAACCCAAAACACCAGAAAGTTTCATAGAGTAATTCATCAAGACGTTTTCTTCAACTAAATTGAAGTTGTTTTTCTTTGGACAGCATGCTCAATCTGATTCTCTTACAATGGTGAGAGAACGAGGCGTTTTTATTGTGTCTTTATGGGTTGGAAGAGACCACGTGAGAAAAAGAATTTTGGCCATGGAATGATAGGTAAAATTTATTAATCGAATTTGAGGAATATTTTGGGGCTATACGGAAGGAATGTTCCATAACATGTTAGGGTTTCTTGGGGGGTTTTTTCAGTGTACACCGATAACTGCTTTAGGAGAGGGTGATCCCGAACAATTTGGGGTAAGGTGCCGCAAGTACAAACTCTGGCATACTCGAGACAGCACTTGGACCAGAGAATTGTTGATTATAGCTGTTCTACAAACACAGTATAGTATATTTTCTTTGAATTCCTAATCTGTACCCATAAATCGCATGGCCTAAGACATCACTTCGAAGTTCGCTCCGAATTACATCACTAAATCAAGAATTTTCTCCATTACAACTGATTAGAGTGAAACTAGGTAACCCTGAAAACATAGTTCAAATCATCTTCATCTGATAAGATACCGTTATATACAGATCTTGTGAAGATATCAAAAGAAGGAAAAGTGAACTGTTCGACTTCCAGTGAAGTCCGATTTTTTCGATTATAATAATTTTATTAACCCTATCTGACCTGGGGGCCATTATGGTCTTCGCCTACAAAACTTTTTCTCCTATCTCCGGAACGGCAAAAAATTCGTCATTTTTCTTCAAAATTCCTGCTTTTCTTCGAAGTAAATTGGACAGAATCTATCCCCCAGACCTGGGCAGGTCCCAAAAAACCCAGGGCAGACAAGATTAAGTAATATCAGGTGATGATTTGACTGGAAGAAAGGTGTATGTGTACAATCCCTCACCACGATATACTGCCAAAATAATTCTAGTCATCAAGCAGTGAAATATAACAGGTTAAAGGCAAAGCACATTCGGTGCACACCTTCACACACACGTTAACATAAATTGCTGAAGATCAACCCATGCAAGAAACAATTGAAAAAAAAACAACAAGAAAAAGATTTGGATTGAAAAAACTGATCTTTGATACGGAATTGAAGAAAGGAACATCATGATCTCTTGATCATTGGAATCTGTTAGGCAATCAATTTAACTAAATGTATGTTTTCTTGGGGGTTGGAGTTAATATTGTTTAACCCTACCTGGCCTGGGGGGCGATTATGACCCCCCTACCAAACTTTCTGCACTATCTCCGGAACGGCAACAAATGGAGAGCTGAAACTCTGTGACTTTATAGTTTATCTTATTGGGGTTATTTTGAGCCTATTTGTATAACCCCCTAGCAGAGGATCATGGGTAAATTGAAGATGGCGGCAACGTGGGGTACCAGAAAAGTGATGTTTTTATCATATTTCTGGAAAATTTCTGCTTTTCCGCGATGAAAAGTGGGCATTTCAAAGTATTTTATTTCATATCACATTAATATCTGCTAATTTGTCATGCAGCTTTTGTGAAGAAATTGCAAAAATAAAAAATTAGGACCGAAAAATCGACCAAAAAATGCCGTTTTTGAAAATGACGTCACTGTGACGTCATCAAAGCGGCCATCTTGGATTTTTTACATTTTCTGGTAGAACTTACCCAAGGGTAATGTGTGATAAGTTTCAACCACCTAGCTCAAGGGGTAAGAAAAATAATTAGAGGGGGGCCATTTCGCGCCCCCCCCCTCCTCCCCAAGCCAGGATAGGTCCCAAAAAGCCCAGGCCAGATAGGGTTAAGGGTGGACTGCATGCAGGCCTATGCCGGTATCACTCATGATCAGTCACCTTATGAAGGCCTTCAGGTCAAGTTTCATAGTGCATGAAAATTGTTTTTCTTCAAAGGTCATTGAAGTCATAATATGAATACAGTTATATACAGTTTTGAAAACGAGACAAGTTGAGCTAGATTCATTGACTGTCTTATACGAACTTTTAGATCAAATTCATTCCAGACTGAGTGAAACCTCAAAGATGAAAGAGAGGGTCAGCCATATCTGCTTGCAAGTGCTGACGGGGAAGAAGTGGGTAAAAAGCCTAATACAGAAAGGGTGGGCCGACGGTTTTCACATGTCTTTGTTTGCTGAGACATTCATGCATGTCTGTTTTGATATGTCAGTGGCATACATTGTTACTCCCTAAATGAATGATGTATTTGTCGTCTATTTGGAATATAAGAGAGATAATGGCCAAAAACATTACGCAAACATTGTACTTGTATATTTGGCCAATAGAGAACAACTTTAGAATGGAAAGAAGCGATAAAAATAATTAACCAGAAAATGACTAAACATTAGCAACAGCGACAAATAACAACAACGGTTAGAAATACGCATTTCTTTGCTCAGTTTCGTAACGGTTTAGAAATTCGTACTTTACTGGACTGCATACAGGCGATAATAATGTCCAGAAGAGGAAAGAGTCCATAACTGAAAATATAAAGTAGTATAAATGCTCAGTTGTGTTCTGAGAGCTGATGTATGGTACACTGTAAATCGTAGTGTTTTAAAACAAGACACTTTATAAACACATTTTTGTCCCCACTTGTAATAAAACACATAAAGTGTTTTTATATTAAACACTAGTGTTTTACAACAAGACACTGTTTGAGATATAAGATAAAACACTTAAAGTGTTTAAACACTAGTGTTTTACAACAAGACACTTTTTGAGATACAAGATAAAACACTTAAAGTGTTTTTAATTTTAAAACACTTTAAGTGTTTCGTCTTAAAACACTTTGAGTGTTTTAAAAGTGTTTTAAAATAAAACACTTTTAGTGTTTATTGGCTTGTCCCCACTTTAAAAACACTTTCAGTGTTTATAAAGTGTCTACAATCGAATAAGTGTTTATAATCGAAACACTTTTTGAAAAGTGTTTAATCAAAGCACTTCTGAATACTGGAGACTGCTGAAACAAAGAGAAAAGAAAACAGTTTTCAATTGTTAAAATTTATTATAAAATTTTCTCAGCAAAGGAACAATATCACTACAATTAAACATCCTTACAGTGGGCATGCATATGCTTAAACATATTTCACATATAAAATCATCAGGCCCTCCAATCTATGTGAAAAGAAATGCAGCAAATTACATACAAAACCAGGCTTGAGTGACTGTCTGTTTAAATGGGGTAAGAATACAGCTTAAACCGGATTATGTGCATTAAGATGAGATACTCTTGTGACTGGTATCAGATATGATAACATGTGGGGTAAACATGAATGTTCTTGCTGGCAATTGTACCGCCAATCCCACAAAGTAGGCCTTCTGGAAATCCCAGATGAGAAATGCATGGTAAATGGTAGACATAGCACTTTATCAGGATTTGTTTTACCCCAATAATGAGTTCATGCGCTGTCATATAAATAACCCTTTCAAGCAGAAGGTGTACTTTTCAGCATGGACATTCAGGTTTTCCAATACCAGTCATATTTTTATCTCATTTTAATGCCCATAATCCAATTTAGCCTGCAATCTTATCCGATTCAAACTGACTAAATCACATAAAGCCTGGTTCAACATCCGACTTGCTGCATTACTTTCAAATAGATGTAGCCACCAACTGTTAAAACAACTGAACAAATTTAATATGGACTAGTTTAACTGCAGTATATAGTCTACTATAAAACATGTCATCATAAAATACATTTGAATCAAGAAATGCCAATAAAATTATGCTGAAAAATCTAAGCACTAATAGTTCAATCACATTATAATTACGTCTTTGGTTATTATGTAAGTGTGGGGGCTAAAAGGATCTTACACGAGTGGCTATTTTCAGTATGAAAGTTATGACACAAATTAAGTTTGATATGTTGTGGGTTTTAGCAGCAACATGTGGAACTTACTCAACGAGGGTCATAACTTTCACATAATTAAATGGCCACGAGTGTAAAATTCTATTCATCACATAACTATTTTTAGGTAAATAATGAACACAATAATTCAAAAGATTTCATTATCAAATCTATCTCAAAATTTCTATTCTTTGTTTCATTCTCGTTAAAAAAGGGCTGGCTCAGGTGAATCACAGCCTTAAAAGCTGTATATGTTAACCTGATATAGTTCCAAAAACGCAACAGAGCTTGAGCACCTCCTTAGACTGTTCAGTTTCCACAGTATTTCAAAATATTATAGATCATTTCACAACATGAATGTAATAAGTGTAACTAATTTGTTAATTGGCTGTTCTTCAAACATTATTTAATTTGGACCGTCACGCTACGAATTGCAATTATGTCTGCTGCACGTCATCATGCGCGTGACATGTTGGGGAGTTCTCAGCGAGGTGATGACAGGCTAGGCTTCATAGCATTCTCAATCGGTACGGATATCACAGAATTTGTCTGCCAATAGCATCCAGTGTCCTCACAGATTGCTGGTAATGCCTGTATCTCGGCTTCTGCGATGGCGCAGCTTCCACTTGCTGCTCAAGGCAATGCAGATCTGCAGTCTTTAGCATATTCAGCTTTAGCATGGGCTGTCTCTGCTTTGGCTCTTTCATTGCCAAAACTGATGAGGAGACGGGGTGTTCCAAGGTGTGAGCTCCAATCGACTTCTTAAGACTTTATGGATTGCTGGGCAACTGAACCCGGAGCCAGAATTGAACAGTTGGGTTCCTCTTGAACCATGTCACAGTTCTCAAAGACTCGTTTTGATCGAATCCAAATATGACATCTTCGTATTTCATCGCGGAAGTGTTTTTACTATACTGACTTTCTTCAGTTTCTATGCTGCATCGAAAAGTTAACAATAGAGATAACCCAAGAGTACTAGCAGGTATAGGACACAACGCCGGAACGTAATGGTAATACTGCTTTAATCTCGGCACTCTTTCCGATGAAATGGGTAAAAAGCTACAAAATACAAAATGAAATACACCTCAGTTACGAAAGAGAAATTATTCCACTATTTCAGAAAGTTATTATGACAGAGTAGCTGAATTTAAGAAGCCCACATTTCATGTAAGTTTCAAACATCTCAAAGTTTTAAGAAAAACAGAAAACATGCAAAAATACATGTAAACTTAGCTCTACTGATGCTTGTCAACATTAAACGTAAAACTCTACAAATTTTAGAAGCCGAGCCACACTTTTAGCACGCAAACACAACGATATTCCTACGCTATGCATATCACCGACAGCAACGGGCAGGGATGAAGGAAGCCTGCTGCAAGAAAGCTAAAAATAGCACAGATGCAAGATCTTTCAACTTTACGAAAATTACATATGAAGGCTTCAGAACTATAAGAGATATAACTATACATATACACTACTATACATCTCGTAATGTCAATAATCAGATTTAGAGTCAATACTCATCATACGAACAAACTTCCGAATAAATTAGAAACGATCACGCGTTAGCCCACGGTGCATGTTGTTCACATGTCAGTACACATGAATTTACAGTCTCTCCACACACAGATACAGTTTCGCGACTGCATGAATATTAAACGGAATCATAACGATTGAATGTACTCACACTGTGGATGGTTTCAGGTACTCAAGGAAGTATGTAGTCGTGTGAAATAAAGATAACTGCCACTGCATCAATCAACCGTCTGCAACGCATTTTGGCGGGCTGCTGTTCGTTCGAATGACCAAAAACTACCTCCGAACACAGAAGAGTTCCAGCGCGGGCCGGCCTGAATGATGAACATAGTCGCATGTGCATCGTTACGCGGTATTAGTACATTGGACAACATATGAATAATCAAATTTTAACAGTAGAGATCAGTATAATCACTTTATAAAAGTCATGTTACCGTACGCAAAAGTGCTGTAAGGGTGGAAAATGTATGGCCAATACACACAATGTTCTAGACCATACACGTCAACACATTCCCTTTTTCCAAAAAAAAATTCAGCAAAGTTATACCCCTTTCCCCTTTTCTCAAAACACTTATGGTCTATTAAAACACTAGTGTTTTACAGCGAAACACTTAAGATTCATGTGTTTATGAAGTGTTTGCGATTAAAACACTTTTGAGAAAAAGTGTTTTTGTATTTGTGATAAACACTTTCTCCGTGCCACTAAAACACTAGTATTTTGATTTTAAACACTAGTGTTTAATTTTGAGACACTAGCGTTTTATTTTGAGACACATCAAGTGTTTATAAAGTGTTTAGCCTATTTACAGTGTACTTAACATGAGCATATCATGACAGTTTATTATCTGATAAACCCGAATGTGCAAACCATTAGATTCCATCCATTGTCACATGTGTATTGTTTTATCAAGGCGTTAGCACTGAGCAGTCACGACTATAATTTGTCAGGGATAATCACTCTTTAAATTCTATTAAATAAGACACGTTACCGTCGGCACGACTTATTGACTAACACATAATAGCCATGTGGAATCCTTCATATTAGGAACCCTGTCGATAACTGTATTTCACAAATACAGTAATATTTACTAGTGACACTGATATTCAATGATCGATACATATTGTTCTTGTATAGGCAGACTGAGATACCACAGAAGGGGCCTTCTAAACTGTCTGGCTTCTGGATTCACCGTCAAAGTCACATTGATAAATGTGTGAAATATGTATGAGGTGGGAAAAATTGACGTCTGGCGAATAAAAAGCAACAATTGGACTCCAAAGGACAACCTCCCCAGACACCTCACATTCCGACTATAATACGGAGGATAGTAAGAGTTAGCCAGGGTATCTCAGTCGCGCTTTCATACCAGAGGTTCATGTGAAAACTATGATGTAACGTTGCGGAAACTAGCATGTGCCTTGATACCATTATTCTTATTATTTAGAACGTACGTGTTACACCTTATATTGTTACATCTGAGTGCTACTTTTACTTGATGATATTGAGTGAGTGATGTATTAGAAGAGGACATTGAAATTTACAACTTGTATCGGAGATATAATTCGTATATATCACATAATTGATATGACCGACGGTCTTCACCTCGGATTCCGTTTACAAGGTGCCAATGAGGATCTGTGCGAAGAATGTCTTTGTTTGCTGGGACATAATCCCTGGATAAATACTGCCACAGATGCCCACATGAACATGTTTACTTTCATTATTGCTCGTATTGATATCATCATTAAAAGTTGGCTGGATGCTTCAGGCTCGTTCAAGACCGACCTCTCTTATCTTGGAGGCTTAGGAAAAATAATCCATGGTTTCACGTAGAATTGTTTACCTTTATCAACAACTGACGACTGTGAATATCAGTTGATTATTTGACATGACATTACCCAAACTTCGAACAGCGCATGTCAGCTGAACGACTTTCGCTTTGGTTTCCAACACTACCAGCAATTGAAATATCATTAACACGCTCTCAGCCCTGAGATTACTAAAAAATATATACCTTTCCTCTACCCGAGAATAGCCTGTGTTTAATCAGCAAAATATTTTCCAGAAATATTTAATCAGTAACTTAGACCGTTGAAGAGGTTAATTTCTTGATTTTCTCTGCGTTCTCAACGAATGATCAGCCCGAGAAAGTCGGCGAAATTCTTTGGAACTGTGGATGGTGTGCACATTTTTATATGAAAAGTATCCCAATGTTGTAGAGGTCACAAGGCGAAATTCCCGTCTCCCCATTGTAAAATCGAAAATGCTATGTTTTTGAATTGCATTGATATAAATTCAGCATAAAAGTTGACAGAAAACCAGAATAAATCAATTTAGAAAACAAATGCGGTCATGCACCTAGGAAAGAGGTTATTATTTAGGCGCCATTTTGTTTACTGTGACAAATGACACGATATACAAAAAAAGTAGCTGGCGATAGTTATACGATTTGATATTTTTGGAAGTTTGTGGAGTTACTTGACGAAGTCATAGTGAATATAAACATCGTATTTACGTAGTGGATACTTCAGCCGTTAGCACACATGTTGGCGTTTTTTGTTGGTGAATGCAGGTAACTCAATTTTTTTCTGACAGTTTAATGTTTTGGCCCGAAAATATTCCTGAGATACGTCAAATTATTTTGATATGTGAAATATGAGTAGGCTCTGTGTTTAGGGCAGTATCTCAGCGAGATCTCAAACGTAGGCCTTTTCACAGCAAGCCTCCAAGATATTTCACTTTCTGCTTTACCTGGCACATGCAGCTAATCTATGATGCTCGTAATACTGCTTACCCCAACACCACCCCTTTAGCCTGACAGATTATATGTATCAAGCTACTACTTGCATTTCATGGTTTATGTCCAATTGTGATGTGGCTACCATACTTCTTCGTGGTAAATATAATTGGACTAGATGGTTTCCCTCTCCGCAACAGTACATGTATACTTGGGAAGCGGATAGCTTATGTTACTGTGACAGCATTCTCTTGTGACGTCATCACTGTTATGACATCATGGCACTTACAATGTTGCAATAGACTATTAGAACGTGACTTCAAAATAGAATGGCTTGTGTTTTGACATCACAGTACGTGTAGAAACTTATGGTAGTTATACATGTACACATAATGCAGGCTGCTAATTTAATTTGTTCATGGATCTATGGTTAGATGCTGGTAGGTTTTCTCTGAAACAATTACTCGAATTACATGTATTCATGAATACATGATTACATGTTAAGGTGATTCTATTCCTAAATGAGTACTGCTGATTGGTGAAAATCATTGATATGATATCTGTACGGAATACTCAATCTTTCGGTGAGATTTTAACGGATTTTTGATGCTAGATACATCAAACATTTCAGAATTCCCTGCTTTATTCGCACAATAGATTAAGAGATATTTAAAAAACAAACTGTTCTGCTCTTATAAGGATGGTGTGCACAATTTCGTTTGAACAACGAGAGAGTATCCCAATTTGTAGAGGTCACAGCTTGGAATTCCTTCCAAGAAATTCATTATTCAATGGGGAATTTTTTTGTGTGGATTGTATCGATATAATTCAGCCTAAGGGTAGACAAATCTATCAGAATAAATGAATTTAGAAAAAGTATTAAATTTAGTGGAGAATTGGTCATGAGGTCATGCACATGGGAACGAGGTATTAAGGTGCCATTTTTGTGACTATGCCAGATGACAGGATATACAAAAAAGTAAATGGAGATAGTTATACGATTTCCACTTTTTTGGAAGCTTGTGGAGTCACTTGACGATGCCCTAGTGAATATAAACAGCTCATTTTCGTAGTGGATACTTCAGCCCTCAGGAGAATTTGGTGTATTTTGTCAAAACTCAGCCCACATGTCGGCGTTGTTGTTGTAGCTGAATGCAGATCAGTTACGCAATTTGTTCTCTGATAGTTCAATTGGTTGGCCTGAAAATATTCCTGAGATACATATAATTATTTTGATATATAAAATATGAATGGGCTCTGCGTTTAGGACAGTATCTGGGCGACACCCCAAACGTAGGTCTTTTCACAGCAAGCCTATAAGATATTTCTCTACAATGCACTGTGCGACAACATTCGACGATTGTCAGGTTTCTAATGACCCCTGTGACGAAGATGCGCATTCCTGTTAATGGATATGCTGGTGAGATATAAGGTTAACCATCAAATGTCCGTTGGCGCGGATATCCCATTTGATCTACCGATCTAATCATTCATTGCCCGAAAGCTGTACTCACCTTCAAGACTAGAAAATGGTTAGAATAGGCGTCAGATCTGACATTTACTATTCAGCCGTCACCCACAAAATAATGGAGTTTTATAGAAACGAAAGTGCACCACGGGATATCGTCCAAGTTTATAGCACTTTAGATTGGTCTGTTCAAATTTTCAGATAGTGTGTCTTGGTGAGGGTGTATTCAAGCGATAGTTGAGTCATAACACTATAAAATTTAAATGATTGTATAGGGCGTCATACTTTTCTATTGGACCGACATCAATAATTAGCAGACGGGTATATTCATTAGCTAATGACTTTGGGGGGCTGCTAATTATTGATGGAGGGCCGATACACAATTTATGACGTTCCGACGAAATCTTATTACGACTATTACCTGTTCGTCATTAGACAATTGTGACTGTGTAATCAGCCGTCTCTCATTTGGAATGGCATACTATTTCCAAGGACCGACCTGGGATAGTTTTCGAAATTTTCATGTTTGGGGTAGGACTGCATCGTCAATCAATACTTAGTTCAGTTTTTTTAGACACCAGTTTGCATCTAAAATTCTCGCGCTATTTTTCATAGACAGTTATAATTCTCTACTCAGTTTTGTGCTAGTATATCACTTCTATTTGAAACTGTCTTTGTGTCACGTGCGGGGGATATCGAATGTAATGTTCAGAATTGACGTCAGAGGTCGAACAGTCAAAACACCTATAGTCTGTGAACCTCTGAAGGAAAGACTCCCAGGCTAGATGAAATGAAGAAAACTCCGCAATCAGAAGCAATAGATATTCCTCTCACATACAGAAATAGTCATAATCTGGATGTTATACAATATGGTATACCATGAAATTAAGATGAATGGACATTTTGCTGAAGAGTTACAGATAATCCTGCAAATGGCGTATTCATGCCTCGCCCAGTCCAATTTTCCAGAGCCTTCCATGCATAAATGAGCGGATTTCACTTAGAATCTAAACCATTATTGCAGAAACGAGTCTCTCGGGTTTACTTATGCACTGATGACGAAATACGCCCCTGACATGTGAAATATCAGGCGAATCGCTTCCTACCCTGTGTCTAATTCCGCTTAGCCATGGTTAAGGATGTCCGCTGCTG
>JAVTVY010019559.1:0-75491 GCA_036873755.1 Hanleya hanleyi | reverse complement strand
AAAATAGGTTACAAATATTACATTCAGGGCACAGGTTTGTATTGCTATTCACAACCCATTTTGTCGCTCTATAGCTGAAATATTGCAGAATGTGACATTAAACCTTAATTCTCTCTCTCACAACCCATTAAACCCATGTTTGGCATTGTCACCCATAAACGTTCATCATCATTAAAGATCTTGAAAATTGTTGGTGATGAAAGCGAAATCAAATGGTAACCCGGTAACCAGGGGTTACATTTAGAGTTAATCTGTTGTACAAAACTGTATTAGAAACTCACTCAAAATTTCGCCCGGTGGTGGCAGGATACAAGAGGGAGAGTTTCAGTTTCTTATCTGGTCCAACGATGAATACCTGTTGAGATAAGATGTTTGCTTTATTAGGATATATCAACCATTTGCTATAGTTGTAATCCCACCTGAAAATCACAGTGTCCCGTACTTGAAATCAAACAGCAAAATTATCAGTTGAACACAGAAATAAGCACTGAACTATGTTATTAAATGACGTCACTAAGGAAATATACTGATATCAGGAATTATAGAGAGAAGTTCTGGCATCTGTTGATGGGATTTTCTGAGAATAGTCGAGTTGTTGTCCATAATGTCCATTGTACATATATGCCAGCTAAACATAAAAGATAGTGCCACGGCACTGTAGCTCATCTGGCTGTAACTGGAGAAAGTAGCTGTGAGAAATTTTTACTAAAGAATTGCAACAGATGAGCTTCTAACTTGTGTTGTCCCCCTGAACACTAAATAATCCATGCAGTTATTTCTTGAGATTTCATGATAAAGTTTCATGGGAAATTCAAGATGCGGCCATACTGGATTTTCGAAATGGACCAAAAAAAAGTTATCTTGCACAACTGGATCACAAGGGGAATCTGTGTATCAAGATCCATGCAATAATTTCCTGAGAATTCACAATAACAAAATTTCATGAGGAAATTCAAGATGGCCACCTAGTGGCCATATTGGATTAGGTATCTTGCACAATTAGACCCCAAGGGGAACCTGTGTACCAAATTTGAGAAAGATCCTTGAAGTAGTTCCTGAGAGATCGCGATAACAATGTTTCATCTGGAAATCCAGGATGGCCGCCTGGTGGCCATATTGGATTTTTGAATCAAATCACAAAAGGTATCTTGCACAACTAGACCCCAAGGGGAACCTGTTTATCAAATTTGAGGAAGATCAATGCAGTAGTTCCTGAGCAATCGTGATAAAGTTTCATGGGGAAATCCAAGATGGCCACCTGGTGGCCATACTGGATTTTCGAATCAAATAACAAAAGGTATCTTGAACAACTAGACCCCAAGGGGAACCTGTGTATCAAATTTGAGACAGATCAATGCAGTAGTTCCTGAGAAATTGCGATAACAAAGTTTCATGGGGAAATCCAAGATGGCTGCCTGGTGGCCATATTGGATATTCAAATTGGACTAAAGTACACATGTTGCACAACTAGACCCAAAGGGGAACCGGTGTACCAAATTCGAGAAAGATCCATGAAGTAGTTACCGATAAATAATGATGACAAGATTTCACTGGCAAATTCAAGATGGCCACCATGGCAGCCATATTTAAAATCGTATCGACGCGGCATGAACAAATTCTGGTGTACTCATTGCGGGGAACATGCATGCCAAGTTTCAGCTTGATCGGCCAAGCGGTTTCAGAGAAGAAGATGTTTACGCACGACGGACAATCAGGCCATGACTATTAAGCCCATGGGGCCTTCGGCCCAGATGAGCTAAAAAGTTATGACAAGTTAAGATTCAAACTAGAATTTTTCTTTGATAATGTAATGTATTGCAGAGAAAAGAGTATGCTTGTTACATACCTACCCATAATGACAATCTTCAAATGATTCTGAAATAATCTTGGAATTTTATTTGAAATATAAAAAAATAGTTAACGATTCTCATATGGAGAATAAACTAAATATTTTTGTTTCACTAAGGAGACTGATGCAGGACTGTGTTTAGTCCCTGTATATAATTCTTACAGCTCTGGCAGTTAGAGCTATTCCGGCAGCATCCTTCTCAGCAGGGTCAAGCATGCCCAGTTGGATAGCGAGGTCACGCTTTGGGTCAGAGATTATGGGGTAAGGGAATTCTCCACTGGTTCCAATGTAGTCTTGAATGTCCTAAATAATGAGGATGAGTGCCAGATTAAACATGTTAAATGGGTAGTAAGCCAGTTTATTCATGGCAGTAAATCAACATGTCTTACCTTTTGTGTCTGCTGCAGAAATTGAAGATATGGTATCGCAATAGATGGCCGAGCGGATCTCTCTCAGGAAGCAAGCTAAAATTTCAAGTTAGGGAAGACCGGGGATGGTTGGACCAAGGGGTAGGTAGGAACATTGCAAATATCTCGTAATATTTTTAACTGATGACAATCACAGGTCATATAGTAATTTGAGGTCATGCAGTGTGCATGCAACCATTTTGAATTGATTTGGATCTCACACATGTGCACATAAGAGGTCAGTTTTATTTATTTTTGCCCTCTTCAACTAAATATTTCACATCTCAAATATTTCATTCTATAACACAAACTTCAAGACAATTCGAGGAGCATTTATTTCGAGAGATACAAGGTAAGGATAATCTTTAAACAGGGGCTTTTGTTTGAACTGATCAGCTTTTGTTTTGTAATTTGACCTTGATCAGTACTGATGGTTCTTTTGGGGCTGGTTGGAACTCCAAAGTTGGGGTAAGTTGGAACATGGTCCAACTGATTGCTAAAAATTGCTAAATTGTTCAGTTGCTATATTTGTTATAAAAATTAACAAAACCATCCAGAATCATGGGGAGATATCAAAATGACAGGGGGTTGATTGGTTCACTGGTTTTCTGAAGAAGCATAATAATATTTCTCTTAGAACCTGAGACGACATTGATTGGTCAAGCAATAAGCTTTTTTAAGGTCAGGTTATGCAAATAAAAGTTAACATTTGTCTTTTTGAAACAAAACATTGTTTGGCTTTAGCTGTTCATCATGCTTATAATATAACATCTGGTCCAACTTACCCAAAGGAGAGAGTCAACCTGCCCGCAAGGCAGGTTGGCATGGAAAACCAGTCTTTGTCCACCGAAGCCTGAAGGGCTAAAGGGGAACTATAGTATTGGGGCCTGTCCATGCGTGCGTCCGTCCGTGCGTCCGTCCGACTTTGTTTTTGGACAATAACTTAAGAAAAACTGAACGGATTCTTTTCAAATTTGGTTTGTGGTTTACCCCGCCTCAAGATCTCAATGGGGATTGTTTTTCGCACCGATCCGCCTGTAGGTGGCGCCACCTGGGGGGGCAAAGTTAAAATTTTGTTTCCGGACAATTACTTTAGAAACACTGAACGGATTCTTTTCAAATTTGGTGTGTGGGTACCTCGCCTAAAGATCTCGCTTGGGATTGTTTTTCATGCCGATCCGCCTGTAGGTGGCGCCACCTGGGGCGAAAGGTAAAATTTTGTTTCCGGACAATAATTTTTGAAAAACTGAATTGATTCTTTTCAAATTTGGTGTATGGATACCTCACATCAAGATCTCGCTTGGGATTGTTTTTCACACCGATCGGCCTTTAGGCGGCGCCACTTGGGGACCAAAGTTAAATATATGTTTCCAGACAATAACTTTAGAAAAAATGAATGGATTCTTTTCAAATTTGATATGTGGGTACCTCGCCTCAACTTACAAGATCTCACTTGGGATTGTTTTTTATGCCACTTCGCCTATAGATGGCGCCACCTTGGGACAAAGTTAAAGTTTCATTTCTGGACAATAACTTTCGGAAAACTGCATGGTTTCTTCTCAGGTTTGGTATGTGGGTACCTTACCTCAAGATCTCACTTGAGATTGTTTTTAACCCCATTTGCCTATAGGTGGGGCCACCTGGGGGCCAAGTTTGCATCTGTCAAAATTAGTTTCCGGACAATAACTCCTGATTAACTGAACAGATTCTTTTTAAATTATGTGGGTACTTCACCTCAAGATCTCGCTTGGGATTGTTTTTCACACTGACCCACTTATAGGTGTCGCCACCTGCGGGCCAAGTTAAAATTTTGTTTTCATACAGTATCTTCTGAAATTCTGGCCGGCTTAGGACAAATTCGGTAATTGTGGGTACCTTGCCACTGGATCTCACTTGGGATTGCTCTGCATGCTGGGTAGTGAAAGTTACAGTTCAAGTCAAATCAATTGTTTCAACGTCGGGGGACTTGAACCCCTTGGGTTTTCATCCTTTTTAAAGTGATCATAAACCTTCAAGTAAAGTTTCCATCAAATGAAAGACCATTGCAAACAATGTGGGACAATATTTATTTAAATTTTTTACGATTTATTTACACAGAGTAAACTGGCAACTAAAGCATGGTATTTTATGGTGGTCTGTTGCAATCATATTTAGGTCCAGTGACGTCACACTGCCTTATTACATAAATTTCAAACTTTGTATGCACTTTCCAATGCTTGGTTCAAGCTTAAGGTATGTATACTTTTGAGTTTCAACAGACTCACTGTTCCAATGTGCATGTTCCAAAATCAGGGAAATTAAATGCAAGATTCAAATTGACTCGACACTCATGAGTTACCATCTCCCAGATTTTGGTGAAACATGCACATTGGAACAGTGAGTCTGTGTTGAACCTCAAAGTACGACACACCTTAAGCTTGAATCAAGCACTGGAAAGTGCATACAAAGTTTGAAATATATGTATTAAGGCAGTGTGACATCACTGGACCTAGATAGGATTGCAACAGACCACCATAGAATACCATGCTTTAATTGCAGTTTACTCTGTGTAATAAAATCATAAAAAATTAAAATAAATATTTTCTCACACTGTTTGCAATGATCGTTCATTTGATGGAAACTTTACTTGAGGGTTTACGATCACTTTAAGCATAGACGCTCTTTGAGCATTGTTTGGACTTGATACTGGTGGGTGGTAGACAGCCCTATGGATGTACTATCATGTGCTGCAATTCCAGGTTCACATAAAATTTTCTACATAGTCATGATTTTATAAAAATTGTTCCAACCAGTCCCGGTCTCCCCTACCCTATTTCTTCTAATTATTCAGACGACAAACTTAACTTTTTTTAAGAGAAATTCTGCCCACTTTCTACAAATTTCACTATCTAGCTTTTCAGTTCTTGGGATAAATAACATATCCATGCTACAGTATGTGGCCTCAGTTGACATAAAGATGGATTTTTTATGCGTCCATGTCTAAATATTCTGTTCGAAAAATTAGAATAGGGTAATCCTGCAGCCCAGCTGCAGAAGTCCACTCCCAGATCCCAATACTCTGAATTTCTTTCTTCATAAAATCCCGCTACAATTTCAGGAATCATACCAGGTGATAGAAAAATCAGGAAAATTCCTGAAAAATGCCTTGCCCTCTCAACGAGAAAATATGAGGTTCCCACTTCATGATTTTCAAACCCAAACCGAGATAATATATTAAGCCTAATTACTTGGCAGGGTTAGACTACATGTAGTTAAGTTAGATCAGGATGGGTTAATTAAATTTAGTTCAAAGTGGACTTAACCTACCTTTGACCAACCATTGTGACTCGCCACATCATCACATGAAAGGGCGATCACTTTGACGCTACGTTTCTTGAACTCGGGAATCAGCTTGACGACCTTTCCAAGTTCTGTGGTACAAACTGGGGTGTAATCAGCAGGATGAGAGAATAAAATTGCCCATCTGAAAATATAAGTAAGAGCATGTTAATATGATTTAAACATCAATTTCTTTTCTTGCCTTGTGAAGACTGAACGAGTATTGACCTCCAGCCAGGTGGTCTGATGTGATGTCACAAACCAGCATCAAACAAGGGCAGATAAGGCTACCGATGCTGATTTCGTTTAGGATATAAATAAAACCTAAAGAAGTAAATAAGATATGTGAAGAAGTCACACATTGGGGCTTCTATCGGAGTACCGGTAACCACTAAACAGCCTGACCGGTTTTGGAACTATTGTTCCTTCATCAGAGGCAGTAATTGATCTGGTTAGAAAAGTGCCCGCTATTTATAGGGAGGGATCCGGGCCGATCCGGCTGATATAGAAAGACGCCATTTGATTGGATGGCTGTTAAGCCTTCTGGAAGCGAGGGTGTTATGGCCGGATCGAGCTGCCAGATCAGGGTGTTGATCCGGGAGGTTGATTCGGGTGTTCGAGCAGGGGCCTGTAGGGCCCGGATCAGAGTGCCGGATCGGAGGGACGATCCGGGGGAGTGATCCGGGTAGAAGAGTATGATTAATACCCAGCATCAGAGGCTTCCGTGAAGCACGATCCGGGACTCTGATCCGGGGCCAGGCAGTGTGCTAAGGGAGTCCGGGATGTGGTCCCGGCGAGGTTAGGATCCGCGTATGTGATCCGGGTTATGGGTCATGGTGTTACCATGGGATACAAGTGTTGACAGGCTGGGAGATCGGCTTCGGGATCATGGATCTCCCGATCACTACGATCCGGATGGACTTCGACAATATCGAAGTTATCCGCTCTGATCCCGACAATCGTCCCCATAGTGACACACTCCAACACAAGAGAGATGTTTATTTGATGAACCAACTTCACACCAAGGTACCCACTGGCATCAACGAGAGGGACTACATTTTTCTCGTACCACCCCCTTTCACTTACACTAAAGAAGTAACTAGGCTGATAGTTCCAACATTAACTAACCCATGATGAACATAAAAATGAAATAAGAAAATGACCAGTGTGCTGGAGGAATGACCAGTGTGCTGGAGGGATGACCAGTGTGCTGGAGGAATGACCAGTGTGCTGGAGGAATGACCAGTGTGCTGGAGGAATGACCAGTGTGCTGGAGGGATGACCAGTGTGCTGGAGGAATGACCAGTGTGCTGGAGGAATGACCAGTGTGCTGGAGGAATGACCAGTGTGCTGGAGGGATGACCAGTGTGCTGGAGGGATGACCAGTGTGCTGGAGGGAACACTAATATTTCAAGAAGGTAAACAGAATAAGCTACCAACATTATTTGTTCACTTTCTACCATGGCCACGGCGATAATTATAATGCCATCAACCATCTAACTATATCATGTTACTGAAATTTCAGCAGCTTCTGGAAAAATGCAATGTACTATCTTCTAGGACTTCGGCTTAGCTATCCAAGACTACAAGTTGGAAAAATGATATGAGTTCAGTGGTGCCACCAATGAGCAGTGATAATGTACTATTGTTACGTCATAAACGATAATAGAAAGTCAAAGGATTAATTAACAATCAAATATTTACTTACAATACTAAAATCATATACAAATTGAGTACGGTTGATACAATAAAGAAATGAGAAATATAGTCTTACTGTTCAATGCTATACCAGTGTATATTTCACAGTCCGTGTCGACGTGCAAATCTCTATATACAGTCCGTACCGACATGCAGAAATCGCGTTCCTGTATTTTGATAGTCCAACACCGCTTAGCTGTTGTCCAGTTTCAGTAATGGTCCAATCTCCGACAGTTCAAACACGTAGATAACGCAGCGCCAAGAGTCAATTCACAGGAATATACAATCCAGCAGTCCGTTATTTCAGACAAAGGTAAGACAGTATAATGCACCCACAGAAAAGCTATTTGAATTCAAGATTATTCTACCAAATCAAGAAGCTTCCACGGGTACAGCATTGACGTATGATCTAACCCAGATACAATCACAACAGCTTCTAGAAAGCTCGAACTGATTAACCCACAAAACAGTATGTAAACAAGCCTACATGCAGATGGCGCTGTGACCGAATTATCCACGTCATACGGGTCTCTTCGTGTATCGGCCATTTGCAATGATCGTCGACAGTTACTTGCGATAAATCGGTCACGACCTCGAGAAAATTCCGTGAGTATAACCACACAACAGAATGTAAACAAGTTTATGTCAGCTCTATTATTCTAGAACTATCTACAGTGTCTAATTTTAAACTGCAATACTATGACAGTATTTCATTAATTAATCATTTTAATGAAAATTTTAAGAAATATTACACTATACCTTCTGTTGCCTATGTGAAGGAATCTGTTTGTGGCCAATGCAGGAAATATTTAGTATATGTGACTATTCATTGTTTCAAATATATTAACTTACAGGTACTTATTAAAAATTGAAACTGTTCTGCAATTCACCTTATGTATTGCAAACCACCTCAGTCATTTTCAAAGGTTCAGCGGACTGGCCAGAAACGAAATTGCGGGTGAAATGGTTCGTCTGTGAAATGACTTTGAATCTTCATAAAATGTGATGAAAAATTTATAATTACTTGCTACTTTTATTACCTCAGGCAATATCAACATCAATGGGCACTGATGACTGGACTGATTGATAGATTGGTTGCCAGCAGCCGTACATAACTTAAGGCTTGTAGTTAATACTGGTGTGATTGTGTAACTTATCTCACAATGTCAATCAATTCCAATGAACTCTAAATGATTCCCCATGTGATTTCTCTGTGATTGTTTGCTCCAAATGGGGCGCATTAATTTGCAATAAATATTCTGATTCTGATTCTGGTTCTGTCCTTCCAAGCACATGTTCAAGGGCACGCCCCCTTTATGGCCACGCTGACTTAGAATCGGGCAAACTATGTACACAGGTTGTAAACAGCTTTATGAACAATTCAATTCAATTTATTTGTACCAAAGCATACAATATATATATGCGCAAGGGACGTGGCACCAGGACAGCGATGCGGTTCAGCAATTCACAGCTTTAGCCTACATGCATTGCCAGGCTTCGATAATTTTAGTGATTCAGCAAAAGTATTTGAAAGACCGGTTGACCTCTTTTCAGCATCAGGAAAATTTACCAAAGCAAAAGTTGACCTTTATCAGAGAGGCCTAAAAGCCTACTTTAAACTTAGTCAGCAGCTAAATTCTCTTGAGGTCGATGTTAGCACTGCTCAGCATTTATTCAACCACACCATTAAGCCTATCTTAACATATGGTAGTGAAATCTGGGGTATGTTTAACGCTAACAAAACACGTTCTGATGTATATGATTATTATGCTGATTTAACCATTGAAAAACTTCATATTAAGTTTTGTAAAACTATACTCGGGGTGCACAGGAAAGGTACAAACACTTCAGTACTTGGAGAACTTGGTAGTGTCCCTTTATATATTGATGTTATTATCAATATGATTAAGTATTGGTACAGATTAAGTACCACAGATGTTAATTCTATCTTATATGAAACTTATACATGTAATATTGATCCAATTGATCACCGACCTTTGACAGAGTGGGGAGCAACGATTAAATTTATCCTGAAATATCTTAATCTTGAACATGTATTCTTCAAGCCTATGCAGTTTAAATCTGCTTGGCTATTAAGAGAAGTAACAAAGAAACTTACCATTCAATATAAACAGAAGTGGCATACACAAATTAAAAATTGCACCGGTAAATTGAGAACATACAGCACTTTCAAAGAGCATTTCAAACAAGAGAAATATTTGACAATTATTAAAAAGAGAGAAGATAGAAAACACCTTACAGCCCTACGCATTAGCGCGCACACATTAAATGTGGAGAGGGGAAGGTATAATAATACTCGTTTAGAAAACAGAATTTGTAAATTATGTGATCAAAATGAGGTAGAAGATGAGGTCCATTTTGTATTAAATTGCCCGCTCTACTCTGACATCAGGTCGGTGTTCATTAAGGAAGTATGCAACGGTTGTCCACGTTTTAATAATCTGCCCGGCAGCCAGAAATTGTCCTGGTTAATGACTAATGAAGAACCTAGACACTGCCGATTATTATCCAGGTTTGTGACCGAGTGTTTTAAGCGTAGAAAGCTGCATATTGTTGTTAATGTTACATAAACATTAACAAGTAAGTTCCACCTTCGAGTTTATTCTTAATATTCAAGTTCTAGTCAACACTTAACAGCTAGTCAGCTTGGTAAGATTTTTGTTTCCTTGTACGTTTATTCAGAAGTTTACGGTAATTAACTTGTGGTGTATTGTAATAGTTCTATACTCGCTCCTCAGAGGGCGCCACTGTTCTTGGCAATAAATCATTCATTCATTCATGTCATTTGAATATATAATTTAGATAAAACAATGTCATCGATTGTAGCGCAAATCTAAAAAGTCATTTATATCACATTTACAAGTTACAAGACTAGGCCTACTGTTCGCATTTGCATGTCAACTTCTGTTCAGCAAGTTTTTTGGGGTTTCTGAAGTTGCCAGCCAGCCGGCGGGTGCAGGGCGACTTGTTCGACCAATGTAGCCCAACTTACGAGTCTTTCATCCAGTCATGGAATTGAATCGGTCCAACAGTGGTATCAGCTTTAAAATTTGGAAACACATCTCCGAGATTGATGCCCATATTGCCAAATAAATGTGAAACTGTACGAACGTACACGCTGCTGACGAACAAGTGCGCTCGATATAATCCGGTCAATACCGAGAACTTCCATATTTGGAGCGCAGTCGTCCGGAAATTTCTTCATTTGAACAAAATAAAAAAATGTATGCGCTGATTGGTCAAACGTAATTTACGGAGATAGCCGAAGTGTTAGTGGAAACTCAATATGGCGGAGCGGAAGTTGATTGGGAGTTGTTTGTTGGAGTAGTTTTGGGGGAAAAATAACCTAATGTTGTGCGAATGCAGTGGTAGATATTCGTATTTGTCGAGAACAAGGGTCTGTTATGTATGAGGAATGGAACCAGTGCGCCAGAATAGTAATGTAAGTAACAAATCCATTGTAATCTGAAGCTGCTTGTTTAGTGTCATTCTGTCTGTTCTCGGAGAGTGGAGAGTGCACGCTGACTCCGCTGCATGCCTGGCAGTCGAGCTCATCCTTCAGCAGTGCCTTTTCTGTGTGTATCAATGACAAGGATCCAATGACCTGGTGACAAGACTGTCAGTTTGCGAGAGCAACTGTCATAGTTATGCTATCTTCAGCGGAGACATTGGAGATCATTCTTAGTAGTGAATCATCCATTGAAACAGAACATTATCAAACAATCTTGATTTCCTGGACCCCCCCCCCCCCAAACCAAACCACGGTCGAGATCCCAAAAAATGTCATTGGATTAGATGGAGAAAACCATATATAGGGCGAGGGAGACTATTTATGCTAAAAATATGGCATGAACAACTGAGTTTAGTAACTTACTATCTTCTCAAATCCATCCTATCGATCACTAGTTCAATCTTGAATGTCGCTCGACTGGGCTCTCTCCGTTTAACTCCGCCTATCACGTAACAATGGCGCAAATCCCCCACAGATTCTATGGGGGCGCTGTACACTCGATTTTCTCGGAGTTCGTCCGGCTTTTAGCTCTGCTGTGGCTAGATAAACATCTTACAAATATTCTACGACATTAACTTCAGAAAATCTTTGCGAAATAAAGACAAATTTTACCTTAGACGACCAACATCGGTGAAATCCAAACGACGGTAGACTGGGCGTGCAGAAAACGTTTCAAATTTACGCTCGGTTACATGTTTTCAAAAAGTGGTATCATGCACGGAAACGGACTGAATTGAATCCGCTCAAAAACATGCATTCCAGGGACAAGAAACCGCGATGGAAATAAAAGCAAATTCTACGAATTGAGATCACATAAAATATCACTTGCTTTGATTCCAGAATATTGCCCTCCTTAATATATGAAAATAGCTGTGTACAGTTCAGTATGTGAATAAATGTTTAAATGATATAATATTGCTAAATCTGTCATTGCAGCGTTTGCTACTATTTTTTTTGGTGAGAGAGTGGGAAGAGAACTTATATATATGTTTCTATCTATATTTCCATCGCGGTTTCTTGTCCGCTGGTATCTAATTCTTTTGGGCAGATTCAATTCAGTCCGTTTCCGTGCACGATACCACTTTTTGAAAACCTGTAACCGCGCGTAAATTTGGAACGTTTTTGCACGTGCAGTCTACCGTCGTTTGGATTTCACTGATGTTGGTCGTCTAAGGTAAGATTTGTCTTTATTTCGCAAAGATTTTCTGAAGTTAATGGCGTAGAATATTTGTAAGATGTTTATCTAGCCACAGCAGAGCTAATAGCCGGACGAACTCCGAGAAAATCGAGTGTACAGCGCCCCCATAGAATCTGTGGGGGATTTGCGCCATTGTTACGTGATAGGCTGAGTTGAACGGAGAGATACCAGTCGAGCGACGTTCAAAATTGAACTAATCGATCACCACTGTTTATTTGGGTCTTCAGGAGGATATAATTGATTTAACAGCATAAATCCACACACACCAACGTTTTCTTCCAGCCATCTCTGTTTACCTGAATGATTTCACACCATGATGTCAACAAGCATGCGTACACGATACATTAAAATGAGGTCACGTGACTCTTTTTGGGCCTCCAAGTCCTCGTCGCACTACCACAATACGCGGTCAGATGTTTGCACTACCACAATACGCGGTCAGATGTTTGCAGAGCTACTGCTGTTGTGGTAGTGTGATGACTTGGGGTCCTGAAAGAGTCATGTGACCTCATGTAAATGTATCGTGTACATACTCGTTGACCTCACAGTGCGAAATCATTCAGGTAAACAGAGATGGCTGGAAGAAAACGTTGGTGTGTGGGGATTTATGCTGTTAAATCAATTATATCCTCCTGAAGACCCAAATAAACGGTGATCGATAGGATGTGGGTTTGAGAAGACAGTATGTTACTAAACTCAGTTGTTTACGCCATATTTTTTATCGTAAATGGTCCCCTCGCAAGATGAGGGGGACCAGATTTTTACTCGCCGTTTTACTATAAATTGGCACTCCATCTATGAATTACGACCATCCCATAGGGTATCACATCAAATCATAGATGGTTTTCTCCATCTATCATTGGATATTCTGTAAAAATGATTGTTGTTGTGGTTATCTAAGTAACCATTGTTATGTTGGCTGTTGAACTCCAATGATTGAATAGCGTGATTCACTATTCGACCTTCAGTGAAAGTGATACACATCCACACATTTCTAATCTTGCTAAGGATGAATATGATGATCACGCTATTTTACCTTTCTGTTGAGGGACCATATGATATATAGCTAAATTTTATAGTCACACGTACAGCCTTTGCAGACTGATTATTATGCCCCCTCTAAATAGAGTGGGGTGGGATATAGAAATCACTTTTATCTGTGTCTGGCAAAACTTTTTCAGATATCCTGGCTACTATTTGATCGAAAACTTCTAAACTTGCATGGATGCTGCTATGTATCTAGCAGATGTGCACTGTCAGGTACATGCGAGTTTCGACAGTTTTCCCTCTGAGTTATGTCCCTTTATCGTCAACATGAATATATGCTTGCCTGATCCATATCTCGGTTACTATTTGGACAATTTGAAACATACATGGAAGATGTTTAATACCTTGTAGATCATAGATGTGTACTGTCAGTTTTTTTTTGATAATTTTCACAAATGTCTCTTCATGGTCAAGGTCAGTATATGATTGTCTGGCCCATATATCGATTAATATTTGATGGACAACTTTAACATATATGTAAGATGCTTAGTAGCTAGTAGATGTGCACTGTCAGTATTTTTACCCACTTCAATGATTTTCCACAGAGTCCGGTCTTTTTATTGATGACATCAATATATAGTGTATTGTACATTGTTGTCTGGGCTACATGTATATCTTCCTCATTAACTGTCGAAGAAGTTAGACATATTTGTAGTAAATACTTAGTATTGTGTAGGCTGTGAACTGTTTCAATGATTTCCCCCAGAGGTATGCCCTTTATCATCTATATCACTATATGCTTGTCCGGACCATATTCCAGTTGTCATTTGACGGACAACTCCAATCAAAACTTTCATGAAGATGCTAATAGTGTCTTGGAGTTGCTGATGTGCACTCTAAGGATTTATGGCCCTTGTCAACATCAGTATATATACATGTATGCTTGTGTGGACCACATCCCTGTTACCAAATGATGGATTTATAACTTTGACACTGACATGGAAGATACTTACTATCTTACTATCTATACTTGTCAGGGGTTTTGAACAATGAGTTACAGAGTTGTGATCATGTTAAATTTTGTTTCTGGGCAACAAAATTAGGAAGACTTCAAACACTCAATTTTCAAATTTGGTTTGTCAATACATGTTAGCTTATCTGGTTACTTATATTCAAAATCATCAGGGCATTTGTCCTGCTCTCAAAAACATTTCCATACATTTTGATCTTGGTCGGGACAAAAGTTTTTGTAAGAAAAAGTGGTGTTTTTATTCTTTATGGAACTATTTTTAGGTTTGTTGATCCACTCGCAAACAAATTTCAAATCGCCCTGACTAGTTTTGTCATTGTTTACAGAACGTCTCTAAATCAAGCCATGGTTACCGTTGATTTATCTTCCAATCTACCTTAAAATTTTGTGTTACTGCCTGAAATTTTGGGGCTTTGCCTGCACTGTTGGACGGTATTCCCGGTCTTTCTAATTCGAATAGACGCGTCATTTTGCCTGTTTTTGACTGTTTTGATTGTTTGGACAAGGACAAATTGTTTTACCGAACAGTACAATATTTGTCCGACATGTCTGACAAATCAATGTACATTTCATTCACTGCTTTGTACGGTTTCGTCCTCATGTACCCATAGGAGGCACCACTTTGGACCAATGTTGAATTTTATTTTCGGAACAATAAAATGATAATGTAATGATTTGTTATGGATTGTTCTCAAATTTGGTGTGCGGATACATGTACCTTGCTACAAGATGGTGCCATCTGTGGGCCAACTTTGAATTTCATATCTCCTCATTAAAATGAGAAAAACTCAACAGATTCTTTTCAAATTGGGAACCGGTATGTGGATATCAGATCAAGTTGCCGTCCACATGCGCCCATATATGGCGCACTAGGGGGCCAACTTGAAATCTTGTTTCTGGGCAATAAAATTAAATTTGGAAGGACTTAACAGACTATGTAGATTTTCTTGTATCTGCTATAACCCAGAAAATAGTAAATGCTAACAGTAAGTTTTAAAAATTTCGAGGAGACAACAAAAATCCTCATGGCAGTGAAGTTCATGGCAAATTGCTGAATATTTTGAACAGGTAGAGTTACATGTACCTCAAACACAGACATGTTTATGGATGGCCTGAGTAAATGTATTTCCTTGTAGACGTAAGTGAATATGGTGGTTGAAACTTAAACCATTCATCAAAATGATGGATTAAGGAAGCAACTGAGGACAGGTAAAAATAATGAAATGACTGATTATATGATCGCTGTAGACCCAATGTAATTTTATCTTCTCCATGAATTCATAACAGGAAGATGTAAAAGCTGATAGTAACAGATTCTGGCGAGAAGAGAGGGAGGATGGGGCCATTTACAGCACTTTCCTCAAAAAGGTGACATACCGTACAATATCTGAGGTGAGCATTATAGCATGGAGTGAATGAGTGAATAGGATTCAATTTTACCATCGCTTTCAACATTATTCCAGTCATATCACGACGAAACAACTAAGCACCACCCAGCCAAGTTGCATTCTTGCCACTTCAAAGAATAAATCTTAGAAGCAGCATGGAACCAGACACCCTCCATCCACCCTAAAAAACACGGATGACAGCACACAAGACACAGACAGGACGCTTACATGGTGCAATAAAGACAAGTGATATTACAGGATAACACAAATTAGGGTCATTCAAATTATCATGGATTATCCAAGTTGACCATTCTAATTATCATGGACCATTTTAGTTATCATGGTTGATACAATTATCATGGACCATTCAAATAATTATGGGACGTGCAAGTTATCATGAATTATCAAAGATGATCTTGGACCACTCATGTATCATTTATTTATGGATGATACAAGTTATCATGGATCATTCAAATTATTACTGATCCGATTTTATAAGTAATCATGTACCATTTTAGTTACCTTGGACCATTTTAGTTATCCTGGACCATTTTAGTTATCCTGGGTCATTGTAGTTATCCTGGACCATTGTAGATATCCTGGACCATTCTAGTTATCTTGGACCATTCTAGTTATCCTGGAACATTCTAGTTATCCTGGACAATTCTGGTTATCATGGACCATGCAAGTAATCATGGACCATACAAGTTATCATGGACCATTCTAGTTATCATGGACCCCTAGTTAGTTATCATGGTCAATTCTAGTTATCATGAACCATTCAAGTTATCATCGACCGTTCTAGTTAGTTATCATAGACCTTTCTAGTTATCATGGACCATTCTAGTTATTATGGATCATTCTAGTTATCAATAACCATTCTAGTTATCATGGACCATTCTAGTTAGTTATCTTGGACCTTGCATGTTACATGTATTCATGGACCATGTTACATGTATTCATGGACCATTCAAGTTATCAGAGACCATTCTAGAGAGGCAGGTTGTAGTGGTACACAAAGGGAAAGTGATGCCAAACAGTTTCATGGGTGTGAAATCTACACACGATACACTGCTTCCAGTCTAAGAGTGTGATAACACACCATCAGACAACTCCTGAAATTTAGATGAGGAGCATGAAAAACAGCACTCGCCAAATGAAATTCTCCCTGTTTATGTTATAACCTGGAGGAGTGTGATGTCACACCCATGAAAATCATATTTAGAATTTTAGAAGTGTGATTCACAGCACTCCTGTTATTTTTAAAAGTTGCGCTGTAATTTTGAACATTAAGTTACATGTACATCCCTGAGAGTGGTGAGTTCATCGTGATATAGCTGAAATATTGTTGAAAGCAACGTTAAATTCTATTCACTCACTCACTCACCCTGAGAGTGGTGAACATGGTGAGGTGGTGAGACTCCATACTCCACAAGCCTCTAGTCCCTGCCCTTATCTAGATACCATAGTACACAGATTGGTGTTGATCTATTTCTGTACCATACTCGTTCTCTTCAATTTCAACCCCATCCGAAACAATTATCTCTCTAACATATCTTTAGATGACCATGCCAGGGCCTGATCTAGACTTTTAGTTTGGGCACCCTTACCTGGCGCAGAGTGTGATAAGATATAGTGAAATAGGCCGCGATGTGGGACTGTCGAAGCCCATGGAAGCTGTGGGAGTATTGAATGGTCTAAATACAGCCTGATAACTTAATATTTGGCAATAGTAATTGCATTAATATAGGTTTCAGCCTGTTCAGAGGGAATTTGCTAACAAAATTTTTTTTTTTTTTTTTCTCATTTGGGCGCCCAAATTCATGGCGCCCAAACCCGTTATAACGGGTTCAAAAACGGCCTGGATCAGGCCCTGCATGCCAACATGGTGTGAATGAAATGACCAGTGAATCTTGTATCTCCCTGGTCACGCTGGTGTGGTCGGAACGTGTAGTCAAATTGATTTTTCCAAGCTTCTGGCCATCACTATAAACAGTGTGATTGTAGGCAGACATGAATTGGTTATTGAGCATATAGCCTGACTTATAGGGATAGTGATTCTGTCTAGCTGTGTGGTGGTGGAATTGAATTTTCATCCTATTATAGACTGTTGAGATACATGTGGAGGCTGCATGCTTATGGTCAGTTTACTACCATGGCTGTCAAATGTACTTTTATTGGATCCACATCATTAAATATTTCTGTGTGATAAATGAATGGTATGCCAGCTCTAACATGTCTAATATCAGTGGCTGAGATTATCTCAAGTGGAGAATCAGCCAAGTTGTACAGGTACAAGGGCCTGACACTTCAAGCCATTGGTAATATTGACAATAGAATGCAGAGGCAAAGTACTTGTTTGAGGGGAGGCTTGAGAAAGTGACTGATATGGGTCAGCAATAAAATTTGGTCATGGAGCAAGAAATACATGTAATATAAGCTACCATTCTCTAATGAAGAAGTCATGGTACATGCAGTAAAAAGACAACAGCATCACTGGTGCGAAGACTGTTTTAGGTAATGCCAAGTAAAAGGCACAAGTGAACTGTAACTCCGAGTGCTCAGATATCAGAATTCAGCCTATTCTAAAAAAACCTAATGCTCATATGCCGCTTTTGTCACGGGCGACTGGAGATTTCAGGACCTTGTGTACAAATAACTTCTCAAGACAAAATGTTGTGACCAGCAACATAATATTCTTCTTATTTAAGATGCTTCATTTTGAAGTAAGAAAACATTTCACTCTGATCAAAATCGGCCATAAGTAGCGAGAGACAGAGAGAGTGAGAGAGAGAGTAGCTAGATAAACCGATATTTCTATCATCATACAATGATATAACCTATATAAAATATTTGAAAGGAGAATCTAATACATGTACCATTGCATTTCACCTTTAATGGTGGTTGATTTTGATTGCCAATATTTGCTAAAAGATTCTCAAGTCGTGAAGTCTTGTATTTCTTATAGAGACCAATATTGTCAGATTCTTCAATTCGGTCTAGTGAACAACATAAAAATGGGAAATGATTGAGATGACGTCGAATAACGTGACCAGGTGTCGAAGACATCACGTTGGAAGCCGTCACAGTTCTAAGATCAAGTATGATGTTGCAAAGCATCACGCATGGAATGCCAAACTGGTGCACGTTTTGTGACGTCATGTCAGGCGCTGGAGCCAAGTGCAGGTGCTGTTTTGTTTTTGAGAGAATGTCAGAAGTGTGATTTCAATGCCTGTGATAATAAAACATGAGGTTACAGAAAAACGTTCACTATAGTTGATCTCAACTACTAAATAACTTTTATCGAAATTTGGTAATTCAATCCCCCTACCAAAATTCAATCACCCCCAATTTTGAGGGCAAAATTCAGTCGGTGGTTCCAATAAATTTGATCACGCTTAAGTTACATGTCCATCCCTGATTTTGAACCATTTTGTCAACTTCCTGTTCTGAATCATTTGAGCACGCGCCCCCCCCCCCCTTTTTTTTTTCATGGTGAGAAATTTCAGTTCCTGTGATTGATTTATTAGAGTTATTGCCATCTTGTTGATCACACCACTTTACATGTATATCAGTACGAATGTCATGGTTATTTTGTCATCACATTTTATCTGTTTGTTTTTTAGCATGATGAGGGGAAAAACTTTTCCCATCTGATGTGGGAGACGCAGAAGGTGCGTACAATCAAAGCTGGTACTTTAGAGAAGCTGGTGGAAAGTTTGACAACAGTCACGGGCGAGCTGGACTCGACCTACGTCAATGTTTTCCTGGCCACGTATCGCACCTTCGCCACCCCACACCAAGTTCTCAACTTCCTCATTGGACGGTAAGACCAAACTTGCTCCTTATTCCCATATGATACGGTCTAGAGCTCCCCAACACCTACCCGCCGCCCACGCAAAGTCGATTTCAGGGGGGATACATCCAAGCCTGGGTGTTTGGTGGGGGGGGGGGATACATCCAAGCCTGGGTGTTTGGGGGGATACATCCAAGCGTGGGTGTTTTGGGGGGGGATACATCCAAGCCTGGGTGTATGGTGGGATACATTCGAGCCTGGGTGTTTGGAGGGGGGATGCGATTGCCTGAGTGTTTGGGGGGATTGCAGGGGTAGAACTTCATCCATTTGGATTCTCAGTGGCTTAGTTTGCGAGAATCCAAAGAATCCAAATTTGCGGACTTTGGATTCCCAGTGGCACAGTTTGTGAGAATTGTGAGTTTGTGAAAATTTCTCGCACCCAGCATTTCTTGACCAGTTGCCACTTTCATCAGTGCTGGTCACTGTGCAACTAGATGTAAACTTCTCAATGGGAAATTGATTGAAATCACCTTATTTATTCTCAGGAGGGTGGTTAGCACACCTAAAATAGCACACCTTAAATTAGTTCAGGCGAGTGATTGGTTATCTCCATTGATGAGCAGTATTCAACCTAAACATTTTTTGCTAAGTGATAAGTATATATACTCTGAATCTTATTTCTTTTGTATCTTTGTATTGCATATGAAAAAAAACAAACAAAACAATTCGGATTGTCTGCATTGCAAAAAAAAAATAAATAAATAAATAAATAAAAAATAAAATTGGGCCACCTGCCTCATTTCCTGGCAAGCAATAAAACCATTATTATTAATGAACCTTTATATAAAGACTAGGCCTAACAGTTTGCCATGGATTTATATCAGATACCGGTACGCAGCAACATTAAAAAAATAAGGAAATTCCTGATATTTTTGTTCCACATATTTTCTTTTCATACCATGATGGTTTTTACAGTGAAAGATAAAAATTACCAACAAAATTCAAGAGTTGCGGACATAAACAAGAAGTGCAGTGCCGTTAAAGTTAAAATCTTGACCTCAAATAAACTGACTTCTGAAGAAATGCGTCTTCTCAACGTAAAGTGTTAGACCGCGTTGTTGTTGTTCATGACAGGCCTCATACAGGCAATGTCTCTGAAGAAACGATCCATTTTTATTTTCATAAATTTCCTACCGCTTGATTCTACTTTGCCCGATGTGCTGTCTTAGAGAAAATTGTTTATCATTCTAATTATGAATGAATCCGAATCAAATTCATCTGCTAATTGATATCCAAATGTCCCAGGTTTCATTTTCACCCTCGTGTAATTTCCATGTGAGGACCACGTGTTAGCATTCAATTCCTTCATATAGACTGTTTTCGCCTGTTGGGTTTAACGTAGGTGGCTTTGCGCCAACAGCCGAGCGAAGGAGAATACACTCGAGCCATTTGGTGCCAGTTGGGAACCATTACAGAAAGTATTCGAGGCTCCCTGCCCTGATTCGTGGCCGAAATTCCACCCCTGAGGGTGGGGGATACATGCAAGCCTGGGTGTTTGGGGGGATACATGCAAGCCTGGGTGTTTGGGGGGATACATGCAAGCCTGTGTTTGGGGAGGATACATCCGGGGGCCTGGGTGTTTGGGGGGATACATCCAAGCCTGGGTGTTTGGGGGGATACATCCAAGCTCGGCGTTTGGGGATGTCCAAGCTCAAAGTGTTTGGGGGAGGGGATGCTGGATCCAAGCCTGGGTGTTTGGGGGATTCATGCAAGCCTGCGTTTGGGGACAACATGCAAGCCTGGGTGTTTGGGGGGATACATGCAAGCCTGGGTGTTTGGGGGGATACATGCAAGCCTGGGTGTTTGGGGAGGATACATCCAAGCCTGGGTGTTTGGGGACAGACATCCAAGCCCGGGTGTTTGGGGGATACATCCAAGCCTGGGTGTTTGGGGGGGGAGGCATCCAAGCCTGGGTGTTTGGGGGATACATGCAAGCCTGGGTGTTTGGGGGATAACATGCAAGCCTGGGTGTTTGGGGGGATACATCCAAGCCTGGGTGTTTGGGGGGATACATCCAAGCCTGGGTGTTTGGGGGGATACATGCAAGCCGGTGTTTGGGGGATACATCCAAGCCTGGGTGTTCGAGGGGATACATCCGAGCCTGGGTGTTTGTGGGGGGGGAACATCCAAGCCTGGGTGTTTGGGGGGGGATACATCCAAGCCTGGGGTGTTTTGGGGGAGGGGATGCACATCCAAGCCTGGTGTTTGGGAATACATCCGAGCCTGGCAGCTGGACACATCCAAGCCTGGGTGTTTGGGGGGGGGATACACAAGCCTGGGGGGGCATGCAACCCTGGGTGTTTGGGGGGGATACATCCAAGCCTGGGTGTTTGGGGGGATACATGCAAGCCTGGGTGTTTGGGGGGGATACATGCAAGCCTGGGTGTTTGGGGGGATACATCCAAGCCTGGGTGTTTTGGGGGGATACATCCAAGCCTGGTGTTTGGGGATGGGGGGGATACATCCAAGCCTGGGTGTTTGGGGGGGATACATCCAAGCCTGGGTGTTTGGGGGGGGAGGGGGGATACATCCAAGCCTGGGTGTTTGGGGGGAGGGGGATACACCCAAGCCTGGGTGTTTGGGGGAGATACATCCAAGCCTGGGTGTTTGGGTGGGGAGGGGGGGATACATCCAAGCCTGGGTGTTTGGGGGGGGGATACATCCAAGCCTGGGTGTTTGCGGGGGGGATACATCCAAGCGAGTGCTGCATTCCAATAGTTCAAACATTTACATATAATAAGGTGAATCCCCTAAAAATAGAGATCACCCCATTAAAATTGTCACCTCCAGTTTTGTGAGCAAAATTCAATCAATCTTCCGAAGAAAGTTGATCACATTCTATTCATGAAAATCATGAAAACATTTATCATGTACATGTACTCTAACATGAGTTTGGACGTCGTCAACTTGCAGTTCTAAATAATTTGATTGTGCCCTGATTTTATGTTTGTGAGAAATTTCAACCTCTGTTATCCTATTTCTTCTAATTATTCAGACAGCAAAACTTAACTTCAGGCAGAGATCTGCGGAGAGAAATTCTGCTAACATTTTGTAAATGTTACTAGCTATCTTTTCAGTTTTTGGGGTAAATAACATATCCATGCCACAGTCATGACAGTATATAGCCTTAATTGAAATAAGGATAGTTTTTTTTTGCTCCCGAGTCCGAAAATGCTATTAGAAAAATCAGAAGAAATAGGGTATTGAATTATTAGGGTATTTACCAAATGAGTCTGTGTCTGACCATGTACACACACTGTATGGAGAACTGTATTGGACGTAGGATACAGAATGTGAAAACAGTAATACACTGAAAGCTACAAAAGTCTGTGGCAGGAAATGGCATGCTGCATTGCTTGTGTCATTTCCACTTTCATCATGCCATTAGAATATTAGGTTCTCAGCAGGTAATACAAAATGAGATTTCCTGGAAATTCCTGGTCTGATGTGTTTGTGATTTCTGTTTCACTTCTTTTCACTTGTTAAACTGGGAGTTATTCCTAGAATCTAATAAAGGGGACTGTATTGTCACCTGGTTCCAGCTGTTTTCTAGGAATATTTATACAGTGTATTCTTTATCCCTGCTGTGTGTGTAGCTGGAAAGCTGTACTTCATCATTTAAATCATTCTTTTAACTTGAAAACATGATTATGTATTCTGTTTACCATTCATAAGTATTTCATTTTCACATTTAGTATGAATGTGTTTCTTGTTATTTGTCACCAGCAGTCCTGTTATTGAGTAAATCATAATTTTGTCTATAATATACTTCGCAGAAATATCAGCTGTGAAATATAGACATTAGTCAGGTGACCAACTTACATAAGTTATAATATTATAACCTAGCTCTACAAGTTATTATATCCAATATCCTCCCTATTCACAAAATAATGATATTTGTCCAGAAGTGAAGTCACAATGACCTGCATGTCAATTCTTGTGTCAATTCATTTAACAAACTTCATGCCTTCAAGTGCACGTGGCAGGGCCGTAGCCAGGATTTTCGGAGAGATGGTTCGCCTTCACTCCAAAATGGCACATCATGGGGTCCGCTGTATGGGAAAAGGGGCAAATAGGGGATTTGCTTCAGTGTTTGAAAAGGGCATTTATATGAGAAAAATATATAATATTTCCGAAAGCGGGGTTCGCCCGAACCCAGAAAACTTCCTTGGCTACGGGCCTGCGTGGTACATTCATAAAACCAGGGTTCATATGGGTTCTGGATTTCCTTGATTTCCTTGAATTCTGAGAAAATAAATTCCAGGACCTGGAAATCCTTGAATTCTGACAATATTTGTGAAGATTCCCGGAAATGTCCTTGAATTTTATTGTCCTCTCACCCCTCAAAATATCTGCTGCAATCAATTTCTGGAATTACTTTCTAACAATGACTAAAAGGTTCTGGTAAAAGGTTGTATGAACCTGGAAAAGTCCTGGAATTTTGTCTTTCACAAAGGGTAGGAACCCTGTAAAACTTAAATAAACGTGAGATTATATTGTAGCATGCCTAGATACATGTATTAGGTATCTGCTTATATGCTTGCATCCCAGATTTCCCCCTCCATTATGGATAATTTCTTGGAAAGCCATGATATTAAGGTTGATTAAGGAGGTATCCCTAAATGGCACACCTGATTTTCAAGAGCCACACTCATTTTCGTTTACTGTGCATATACATGTAATGTAATATTTATGGCCAAATTCAAACTTCTGAGGGTAACCTTCTCATGTTAGTTTGTATCAGAAGATCATGTTGCATGTGGCATTTCCTTTGTGGTCAAATAGGTACATACCACAACTTACATTTAATATGGTTGATAACTTGGCTAGGTTATAATTTGTAAATTGTATGTTGGTCCCCTGACTGGTAAATGAATGTAATATGTTTTCGCAAGGATTCTGTCCCATTAGCCTATTGGTTTTTACCCCTCATTCAATTTTGACCAAAGGTATTGTCTACATAGCCAATCCGTATGTTTGTCCTTTCTTCTGGTGGGCTCTCGGTGACAGAGTGGTCTGAGGTGCTTCGCTGGTGAGCGCTAGCCTCACATTGCTGAACTGGAATGGGTTCGAGCCCCGCTGGTATATGTGTGAAAGCTTGCCAGTTACTTTCCATTTACTTGCTGATGGGCAGTGTTCTCTCCGAGTACTCCAGCATCCTCCACCAACCAAACTGGCTGTAACCATATGAGTGAAATAACATTGAGTGTGACATTAGAACCAAATTCCCCCACCCCTCCCTTCCTTCTGGTTTGAACTTTCCTTGTGCTCAATGGTTATTTTATGCACGGTTAGTGAGGGAAAGTGCCCTCGCCCTTGCGCTAAAATCTAAACTTTCCCACACTAACCCTATGAAACATTATTTCTATTCTATTGCACTAACCAAATTGATTATCAACAAAGATTATAAGGTTGGAAACATATTTAAAACTTTAACAACCTTTCTCCCCTTTCTTGGAAAAACTTGGCATGATGCTCCCGTCTCGGTTGGCATCATGTCAATGTCAGTGGACGAGTTTATGTGATCTCTCAAATGGAAAGTTATTTTCTCAGCTGAGCCAGGCTCTGTGGAAATACTTGGATTTAGGTCCATTTGTGTCGCTTTGTTAATCAATTTCATGATGAAAACAACAGTTAAACTTGAGAAAGAAATTCCATCTTGTAATTTATTTGTGTGTTTATTCGATTGTATGCAGAAGATGACCCCTTCCTCTCCCGCCTTGTAAATAGAATCTCCCAATAAACACCTGCACTTGACACATGTACATTTCACACAACCTTGCTAAAACACTCAATAATTGCACTGTTAGCAAGTTGTTGTATATTTAGATGCAAGTGTTATGTATGTAAAGTGAAACTGTGATGATACATTGGCAAGAATATATACAGGTTTCCTTAATCATAGTTAATATCCTAGCTGCCTGCCCTGACATGCCTGATGACATAATGCCAGAAAGCCTCAAGATGCCGTTTTACTGTGTACATCACTCTATTTCTGTATGTTGTTGTTTTTTAGTGAGAGATGTCAATGTGATGCAGACGCCCAAGTTATTGACACCATGCTGTGTTTACTGGGAAAACATCTTTTCCTCTGCTATGCATACATATAGCAGTACATAACATACATGTTTGCTTCCAGCCAAAAAACCTCATAATTAACTAACCTTGAAATTATGTTGCCTTCAGCAAAAGTATGACATAACAGTGTTTATCGTGGTGTTTCCTTGGCAATGTAAAAAATTTAGATATTTTCTTTTCTTGGTGAACTTGTCTAGTTTGTTTTCCTGTCCATATGCTTTCCATTTTAAAGTAGGCTACATATCGGATGGCATCTTGAAAGAACTAGTTTTCCCCCTTATTATCAACATTTACAATGTGCTCTGTTTAACTCTCCCACAACAGAAAAAACAGTTATCTTCAAATCTGATGTTCTAATTCAGGTAACGGCGACAGATAAATAGAATTAAAATAACTTAATCAAAACATGTTGAACATGTGTGTTGTATGGGAGAACAGTAAAATCTCTTATAATTAAGTCACAATGGTCATTGCAAGGATTTCTTAGAGAGCTTGTCAGTTAGTATACTGCAAATAGTGAATGATGGGCTATGCGCCTTTGCTGGTAATATAGCCACTGCGAAAGTTTGTCCGCCTGCGTTCATGTTAAAACCATGTCCCAGCATGTCCCGTTAATTTGTGATTGGGTATTATCCTCTGCCGGACCCCAGTCGGAGGATATAGAATCGCTGTTTGTGTGTGTGTCAGTCAGTGAGTGTGTGTGTCACGTTTTACCGTTAACACGATAACTTGAAAACTATTGATTCAATTCGCTCCAAATTTTAACTGAATGTGTAATTGGCGAATGGCTTTCTTGCTATTGATTTTGACATCGCCCGGTCAAAGGTCAAGGTTGCTTAGGCAAGAAAACCTGCAAAAAAGAGGGAAATTTCCAGTTTCAGTTTATCAATTGGTACCAAACATTGGCAGGGCTGCATCATGATCTAGGAATTTTTTGCAGGGTTCCATCCCAAACTCAGTTTCCATTCATAATTCATTATTGAGGGTCCAATTTTCATCAGTGAATTTTAGCGCAAATAGCCTGTTATCAGTCGCAAAATAGAGGTTTATTAGCATAAAATTCAATACCCAGCTATGCAATCAGATTGATATTGAGGCTCTCAGAAGCTTTTTCTAGGAATATTTCCTTCAGGAATCCTTCAGATACAGCTTTGATTGGGTATGTAGTATTATTTTATGTTTAGGTCAAAAGGTCAATTTTCCTCAAGCCAGAGAACCAGTAAAAACTGGAAAATTTCCTGTTCTATGTCCAGAATTGATTCAAAACTGTTTGCCTACCTTGCATATGGGGCAGAGAATAATTACTTTGGGGTCAAAAGGTCAAGGTCACCTAGGCCAGAAAATGTGAGAAATTGTGAACTTCAGTTCAGAGATGTGGATTTTGATCAATTTCCAAGTATACCCCAAACCAATTGATTTTGATTTGGCCAACTTTGGCCAAGAGTCGATGTTATCGGTGGCGTCTGTCTGTCTATCCATCCATCCATCCACCCATCTGTTCATAGTCAGTGTGTAGCGCAAGATCTCTTGAAAAACTATAGCCAGGCTCTCCAAATTCATACAACATTTGCACTTGGTGATTGGTCAGAAGCCTATGGATAATAAATACTGATCTTGACCTAATTTAAAAGGTCACATTCTAGGTTTTGCAATATTTTTTGAATGATTATAGTTAGGGTATCCAAAATTATATTAACTCATCTTCACAAGCCCAGGTAAATCCTAAATCCTGGCAGAGGGTTTACCTGGACATTTTTGGTGATTTGAATGAATTCTTCAATTGATGTCTCTATTATACAATCTCATACATTTCATCCCCCGCATTTGTTCTAAATTAGCATGTCGGCTTTTTCATTTGACTTCCAATGTCAATTTAATTCTGACATCAAAGCAGTTTGGCCCTCGATGAAATTCAAACCCGTCAAATCTCGTATCTTGCCACGGATTGGCGTAAACAGCTAGCTTAGCACGTTCATTGATTGGTTTGATTTAGAGGAAGCCTCTTGCTCTATTTATATCCAGAACTTCTATGGGTAAATAACCAAGCCAGTGTATCGATCCTAACAGATCAATTGATACACTGGCTGGCGAGGATGGGGTTAACTGGGTGTACATGTAGTTTTGACAATTTATTGAAGAGATTATTACTGATAAGATAAGACCTAATTTAGTTATTTCCGTGTTAAAGCACTGCTCAGTGCACAACTTTGAAGTGTTGCAACATGAGCCATTATGTTGATTCACACCCCCAGGATTGAAGATTCCTTGGGGGTGATCAAGCCTTTATGTAATTAACTAATCCAACAGTTTTCACTGAATGCTTTTGAAACATTGTCAACATGTTTGCTAAGGTTTGGGGATGTGCATATCTACAGTACCAGAAAATGTACTTTAGTCATTTTTTTTCATCTGCATCTATTCCAGTGTACATGTATAGTCAACAATCAACTTAACATAACCATCAACAACAACAACATTCAAAAACCTGCTTACAATATTAATATTCTTCAGCTAAAAAACAAAGTTGAAGGTGAATTATCTCCGGTACTAATTACCATGAGTTGGTCTTCACTGATTGCAGGCCCTGTTTTTCGTCGAAATTTATGGCAACATAAATTGATTCTCTAGATTAACAAATTTAATTGATTAGCAAATTGATTCTCGCAATCTAACTCTACGGGAATTCTCAGGATCGAGCTATCATTTCTACGTTGGATTCCCATGAATTAATTTGGAAGAGTGATGACGGGAATCAATTCCCATGACAGAGTTAGATACAGGGTCTCACAGCGTCCTTAAAAAGGACACAACTATAAAATCAAATGACCATTTTTCCACAAAATCAAATGACTTTATTTTAGAAAACTCCTAGATTAAAGTGAATATAAGGGGCAAAAGGCTCAGTAGTTTGTGTAAAACACTCAAAGAACACAAACTGACAAATGTTTTGGCATGTTCAACTCCATTTGAGTGATATTAGCCATTTTGCAAAATTACAGTTTTTTTCAAATAACGACAAAGCTGTTTTCAAACAAGGACTTTGGCAAAAATCCTGCATCCAACCCTGCATGAAAAAACAAGCCTTGGATTGTTTTCCATCTCTTCCAAGAACAAATTACGACACACTTTCCTTATAGCCTCTAATGAACTGAACAATGACCTTAACATCCCCCCTAATCCCGTTCTGCTACATTCACTGATTCTGCAGGCAGATGCATCCAAGTTCTCTGAATGCCATTTCATAATCTTATTCTTTAATAATTTCTGTTCATAGGTATGGTCAAGTGAAAACAGACTTTGAGAGGGATGATAAAAATGAAGTATTGGAACAACAGATGAAGTAAGTGTGCATAAATTTCTGTGTGTTATCTTTTCTAGCACAACACAATTCCTTGGTTCTAAGTTTACTTTCTGGGAACAATCAAATTTCTCATTTCTGTGTGTTAATCCATAATTTCCATGTTCTAACTTAATTAGAAGAATCAAATCTTACATTCCTGTGTGTTAACTTTCCCAGGACAATTAAATTCCTCATTTCTCTGATAATCCATAAATTCCTTGTTTTTAGTTTCCGAGGACAATCAAATCTGTCATTTCCTTGTGTTAACTTTCCTAGGATAATCCAATCTGTCATTTCCTTGTGTTAACTTTCCTAGGATAATCCAATGTCATTTCCTTGTGTTAACTTTCCTAGGACAATCAAATCTGTCATTTCCTTGTGTTAACTTTCCTAGGACAATCAAATCTGTCATTTCCTTGTGTTAACTTTCCTAGGATAATCCAATCTCATTTCCTTGTGTTAACTTTCCTAGGATAATCCAATCTGTCATTTCCTTGTGTTAACTTTCCTAGGATAATCCAATCTGTCATTTCCTTGTGTTAACTTTCCTAGGACAATCAAATCTGTCATTTCGGTGTGGCTGGATACATACCCTGAGGATTTCCGTGAACATCCCGACTACACATGTCTGCATAAGCTTGAGAAGTTTGCCGAGTTGACAGTCCCCGACAGTGATCTCGCTCTGAGAGCTCGGCACAAGATGGACCGATTCAGGACAGAGGTGCATAATAAACTAGGTATGCCAGTGATTATAACCCTCTATGAGCCAGATCTGTCAAGTTATATTTTGTTTCTCAAAACTCTACATATCCATCAGTACAAAAAAAGACAAATTAACTATACCATGTTTTTTTTCTGGCAGAAATCTTGAAAATCTGTTATACAAAAGACTTGATACATGTATTTAAAAATATTGAAAGGAAAAAATAAATCTCTTTCCACCTACGGTAAGTTCCCTAAGTATTCGCGACCCTAAGTAAATTCGAAAACGGGCATTTTTCGCGAAGTAACGTGACTCTGTTCCCTAAGTAATCGAAAACGGCCCATTCGCGAAAAACCGCGGTCCTAACTATTCGAAAATTCCCCGTTTGTGTCCCAAATCTTCACCTGTTATCACTTCAATGCCAATATCCTCCATTTGGAGATCTTCTGCAAACAAAATTATCTCCCTTGATCGCTGCGTCGATCGTCCGCCAGGTGGCGTGCACTCCGCGCATGTCCATCACTCTTTTTCCTTGCAGTCTTGGTGACAAGACCTGTTTTGAGAGAGCTCCTGTAAACAGTAACTTTTGGATTGTTATAGACGCACTCTAGGGTTATTTTTCTCTCCCGTAGTTCATTATGAACCAACGTAGTCGCCCAGCTATATAGATTTATAGGAACGAAGAATGTCGTCAGTTTTAATCAGTAAAGACTTGCATTTTTCTTTGTTTTCAAAGGTGTGTTTACAGTCACCTATGGCGACGCAGTCAACTCTGGAGAGCGGCCATTGACCTGGCAAGATGTCCAGCTGAGAAGAGCTACGCAGGCCCTCTTCAACGACTTGGCTGTAAACGAAGTTCCTACCAGCAACTTATCGTTGAAAACGATACTGTTGCCAGTGGAATTTTCACAACAGACCCGTGAAACAGTACAGATCACGGACACAGGATCACAGCTCCACGGCGAAAAGCAGTACCCTGGAGCTACATTTTAAGATGGTGAACAAGTTACAGACCCAAGACGGCCAAGTTCAAGTTCACCGGAGAAGATGAGTTACGGACTCTATACCGGAGCCGTTACAACTACGGATCTGGGCAGACCTCGGATTACAGTTCCCGTTCATCCAAGTCTCCGCAACTCAAGAAAGACAAGTCTGCCAGCCGGGACCTGGTGGAGAACCGGGACCCGGGACAGAGCCGTACCCTGGACCTTCAAGGACCTCGACACCTTAGAGCATCGGGACTCCGACTGCAGAGCACCTCGGACCCGACCATCGGAGAGAGAGGTTACTTCCAGAGGCGGTACTACGGCCCGGAGCCGTACCTCGGGACAGAGAACGACACGGACCTATGAAGTCGGACTTATCCAGTACGCCGAGAGTCTACGTCTCACCGGGAGTCCACACCTACAGACCACGGACTTTAGATCAGCATACGGGACCATGGCTCTGAGAGATCAGCCCAATGCAGAACTCCGAGACCCCGTCAAGCCAAGAGCCTACAGAGACTAACGGGATACCGAGAGAATAGGCAAAGTGCAGACCAGTCAAGCCCAAGCCACGGCGATACGGTTTACTTCTACTGCACCGGCTAGAGTGCTGACACGGACTCTACTAGACAGCCCCGTCACAGACACGGATCAAGCGAGTACTCGGATACCAACTCCCGTTCATCCAAGTCCCCAAAGAACTGCCGTACCCCGGAGACACAGAGGGACACGGCGAAAAAGGCAGTCCGAGAATCAAGATCACGGACTCCACCACTACAGCGGGACCCCGGCTCAAGCAGCCGTACCCCGGCTCAAGCAGCCGTACCCCGGAGACACAGAGGGACACGGCGAAAAACGCAGTCCGAGAATCAAGATCACGGACTCCACCACTACAGCGGGACCCCGGCTCAAGCACAGCTCACCGGTTCCACGGAGTCACGGCTCTTTTCCAGACGCCGGGAGTCGGACAAGCCAAAGGCCTACAGGGACCGGGATTCCAAGGAATCACGGCCCTATCCAGTGATCACGGCCCTATCCAGGGCGCCGTACCTCGGAACTGGAGACCTCACGGACCTATCCAGACCACCGTGACTCCGATACCGGAGCACCGCGGGAGGAAACTACAGCCCGGAGCCATACCACGCACCCGGAGCCGTATCACGGAGCGGGATACCACACGGACCTATCCAGCGCGCCGAGAGTCTACACCTGAGAAGTCACGGACTCAAGCAGAACGGACTTATACAGATCACCGAGACTCCACATCCAAGGAGTCACGGACTTATGAGGAACGGACTCAGCCAGAACGCCGTGAGCCGGCCTCTACTCCAGCTTGGACCCATACAACGGAGCCATACCTCGGTACTACGGCAAGCAGATTTCGTAAACAAAGTCGCACACCGTTACAACGCCGAGATTCCTATCCCGTACGTCATCATCGAGAGAGGGACCGTCCTAGACGTCGGACCCCTTCACCTAGTCCGGCCTACCGGAGTCGGTACCATAGGGACCATACCCCGGAGCGACTTTACAACAGACGAGGGAGAAGCCGTTCACCGGTTTCTCGTCAACAAGTATTGATGGCGAGGAGCGGACGTCTACCCACCATCACCGTAGCCCGGAACAGCGGGATAAAACGGGAGTCCAGAGATGAACAGGGATTCGTAGATCACCATTCTGGACCTGCCCCCGAGGAACAGACTTCTGCTCCAGGGGTACCTTCCAAGGCAAGCCTGGACAAAAGGCAGTCATCTCCAGGCTTCACAGCCCCTTACCAGGGTAGAGTCCCTTCATCGGAGACCCGTGAGATGACACGACCCATTCTTCTAGCAACGGTGGGAGGCCCGTTGACCGAGTGATTTAGATTCCCGACATACAGTGCTGGCTATGAGGATCACGCACGACCTTCCACTTCCTCGGCATCCTCATCTCATACAGATTCACCTCCTACGTCAGGCGGAGGTAGAAGAATAAGACATGCTACCCTTCAAAGTCAGGATAGCGGCGGTACACACGTTGACTCCAGAGATGCCCAGACCGGTGGTCGGCGATGACAAGCAGCCCGATGACCTCGCCGGGAACGAAGAAAACTTACTACGACACCTCTTTACGGTTTTAACAAACCTTCTGAGGAGGAAGCTGCGCCAACCTGCGTACCATCTCCAGCATCAGTCAACCTATACGACGCACTGGATCGACAATTGGAGACTTCGTCATCTCTCCAGGAGCCCGGTCCTTACAAGGCTTACACTCTTCACGGAGACAATCCACCGTTCAGGGCCCGAAGTCTGAACCGGATCTTGACAGACTGTTGAACTTCACGAGGACACCAGCGGGGGTACTTCAACAGAGACAAGCCTGTGCGGTGGAAGATATGATGCTGACACAACACAGAATTACATCATACTCTGATTGGTGCCTGACGGCTATTTTCAAAGGTGATTCAGGATCCAGACGTGAAGCATAAGCGGGATCATTGACCTTTTTCACGGGCCAAGATGGAATTCTTCGGCGCCTTATCGACTCTTACAGAGGAGATCGCCACGGAGGGTCTTTCCGGTCAGAACTCGGACAACCCAAGCAAGATGCTCAGAGTGGTGTTCACCCTTACAAGAAAGGACAGTTCCAAGGTAAAGAGGGAATCTTCCGACCGGGACAGAGGTCAACCTCGTCAGTCAGAATTGATGGTTCTCAAGCTTCACCTTCAAACCACTAGTCATCCTTTCATCCTTCCCAAGCTTCGAGTCTTCACTCACCTGATTGTAGAACGGTCGACCCTGATGATATAGAAGATCAGCGTCGAAGAAGTCAGTCCTTACGTGACGTCTACTCCAGATCCCGACACTTCATCTGACGATCATCCTCAGTCTTCTAAGAGCCGGATCCTACTCCTCATCGGATAATCTAGGACTCCACCTACACCCGACATCATGATCAGGGGAATCTATTTCGGGAGAAACGGCTAGTCGGTTTTGAATTAACACGTTTTTCTTTGGAATGAGACACCCAGTCTACAGTGGGCAAGCCTAGGTTCACATTGAGGTCCCTTCCAAGGCCAAGTCAACACGGACCCGGACACTGGAATAGGACACGAGGATAGTCATCTCTAATCCGGAATGCGAGCTAGGACTCCAGAACAGAACCTCGGACTCCAGCATTCATCGGGATGACAGTAGAGACCGGACCAGACGACGGAGCCGGACACTTACTGAGCATATTCGACTCTACAGGAGTTGGACTCCGACTCCCGATTGTCGTCATTTTTCGACGTTTCCAGAGGCCTTTTTCGAGTTTCGCCTCGATGATCATGGCGGTCCAGGGATATTTCCTGGGACCCCACGGATTATGTAGTACGGCTATATTCAAGCGACAGGCAGGTTTCCGGCATTGGAACCTGCACCGAGAACCAGACCATCAACACCATGACCCAGAGGTCCGTGGGATGGAACTACAGTCTACTACTCACCCGGGACCTAGCACAGTTTGGCTAGCTCCAGGTACTCCTCATTACAGTTTCTCAACTACAACTGATCCTGAGCGCAAGAACAAGCAATATAAGGATGCTCGTCCCGGAACATCTTCACCCCCCTTCCAGAGTGGCGATGCCTGAGGCAGTTTCAACCAAGCACATAGAAGTTCACATTTACCGATGCGGAATTCATAGCTTAGAGGGGTCCATTAGTCCGGCAACAGATAGCCGACACATCACATGGATACCACGATAGACAAGCAACGCATCATCTTCCTTAGGGATATCTACGCTAGAAGGCGGTCCCCCTTGGAGGTTGCGGTTGTACAACACATCAGCATTGATTACGAACGTTCAGTACGGTCGTCAGTTACGTCAAGTTTGGGGGGGAGCAAGATTCCAGTCACCATCTTCTAGAAACATCGACACTGGTCCTAGCAGCATGGTATCAGCAATACCATGTCACAACACCATGTGTTTCACATCACTTCAGGGTTCCCGCCGACAGCTTCCTCCAGGTCCTACAGGGTACTACAACCGGAAGTTCACTTTTCCACGGAGGCACCGGGACCCGCAACGGCCGAACCCCCACGTCTGCTACGGTCCAGATTTTCCTTGCAGACCAGGGTTTTTTCTCCAGGACCAATTGTACAGACAATGACAGCAGCAAGCGACTATTTACTGTACAGTCGCATCAAGCCCGGAGAATGTACTATAGTAGAGGACCTGTGGCCAACACTGTTTCTGTTCCAGCAACAGCTGGGTTTTCCTTCTGCATTAGGGCAGAGAATCTCAGTCAAGCAGTACACAGGGGTATCACTCAGCATCATCCAGAGCTGTCAAGTTCACCCACGGAACCGACTACGTTCCAGCATTTCGGCTTTCCAGGGTCTTCACCTCACAGTCTCGCCGAACACATCAGTTACCACCCAAGGAAACCTGGATGTGGTACTAGGGCATTCTTGCGCCTGCCATTCAACCAGTTCTACCAACTACAGTCAAGATCCTGTCCTGCAAGACAGATCCATGACAGTCTTCACTACGCAATCAGAGCATTGCGCAGTAGAACCTAGTTCCTTGACAGGGATGACAGACTGGTCAACCAGATCCTTTCATCCCATCCCGGATTTCGTCATTTAGAACGATTCCACACGTCGGGGACCATACATCCAAAGACTGTACCAGATTCCAGCGCTACAGATTTCGTGTACCTGCTGGAGGAGAAGAGGTTTTTTATATCCAGTCAGAGGTAAAAAACCAGTCAGAGGCCTAGAGCACTCTTTATAGAACCGACAAGAGGTTCCAGCTGTCTTCCTCTCTCATCACTTCTAACAGACCCATCAGCGGACATCACTAGTCCATGATCACCGTCTGGGTTGAAGAAGACTGCTGATTGGTTTAACCAACTCGCCATCAACGCTCCTTCTCCTTTATGGAGACATCGTCTCACAAGATGAGCCAGTGTGACGTCCGGGCCACTTTGGGGAAAACTTATCGTTAAACGATACTGTTGACACCTGCGCTTGGACGATCAATTCAACTCATACTGATTGCTATCTTCAGACATGTCTGTACAGACAGATAGGATGACTACACTGGACCTATAGCTACAACCTAGGGTATAGTCTACCACTCCTATCAAAAAAAAGGGGGGGGCACCGATCAAGCAAGCAAGATCCCGACAATTCGGTAAGTATAGAAGACATACCATGCCAGAGACAAGGGGACTTCAAGACATCACGATGGCATCTGATTATCTAGCTAAGTATGCGAGCAAACGATGGAACAGAGTCCACCTCTCGCCGCATTACTTGTAATACCTTGAGCTCCCTACGCTTCTATACGACACGGGAATTATCAGGATATTATTAAGCATATTAGATTTACAAAATCAGAACAAGGCGTGCTCCGCTTAATCCAAAAGCAAGTCACAAGGCCGGCTACCCAACCTCCTCTGTTGGGAGTCTGGCATTGAAGTGATAACAGGTGAAGATTTGGGACACAAACATTAAACATTTATAAATAATGTTGGTGTTTGTTACCAAATCAAACCTGTTATCAACGTTGATTTGCCCAACCCATCCTCCCCTCTTTGCTCGGCCTTGACTCAAAACAGGTCTTGCTCAACATGGGAAAAGAGTGATGGACATGCGCGGAGTGCACGCCACCTGGCGGACGATCGACGCAGCGATCAAGGGAGATAATTTTGTTTGCAGAAGATCTCCAAATGGAGGATATTGGCATTGAAGTGATAACAGGTTTGATTTGGTAACAAACACCAACATTATTTATAAATGTTTAATATTTATCGTGGTCGCGAGATTGATAATATTATGTAGTTGTGCGATGGGAAAACTTCCAGATCAACGAGTTTCCTTAGAATTAGTATTTGATAAACCTTGCAAACTTTTGAGCATTTTGAACATAACAACTAAGTTGATTTTCATTATGTCTCAAACGAAATGTATCCAATGTTTAAACCGCCATTTCTCATGGTTATTAAATTGGGAATATTGCCGGTTTACGGGGACGTGCGATATTAAACAATGCCGATTGAAGACAGCATACATTCGATATTATACTGAAAATATCAAAATGAAGAACTGGAAGTTACGTTTCATTCGGTCTTAAAAAAATATAATGCTGAAGTTTGACCGGACATTTGAACCACGGATGTTCTTAGTCACGGGATAGAGATTTACGATCAACCCCAACCACAAGTTGCATTAATTTTGGCGACTGTATGCAATGTGCGCCTCAGGCTAAAACCAGAAACGCGCTTGTTTGGGTCCGGCTTCGGATTTTTTTTTTTCGAAGACACGAATGTTGAGATTCCCAGCTATCATACTGAAAACATATTTTGTACTGTTCAGACAAAAATAATTTAGAAACGTATCATTTCCAACGAACGCGGCGATTCAGAATATTTTACGGCCGTGGAATTCGCGGTGATGCATATACCGAAAGAAGTTTGCGCTCTTGTATTCAACTTTTCAGGAGCAAGCAATAGTACAGACTTATTCTCTTCAATCACCCCTGGATAAAATAGAAACGAGGATATTATTCAGAGAATTATCATGAAAGGAAAGCTGTGACGTGCAGGATTAACCGTGACATATGGCTGCATCGGAATCTTCATAGCCGTAAAAAGCGTGAAACGGCGTCATTGTGCATGGTGTCATTCTTTCGTGGTTCGCATGGGTCATTTAAAGTTTGTAAAAGTGCATAATTTTTATATTGAAAATTAACGGCCTTGAAAGTCCTTGAAAATTAGAAGTTTTGAGTGAGTTTTTTACACTATTAGTGAAGATATTACTATACTTCTGACTTGATTATTGACACAAAAGTTGAATGTCGGAAGAGACGTTTACGTAAGATAGCCGAGATCATAGGCGGTAATTTGATAGCAACTGAAGCGGAGGTCGGAATAGTGGGTTGAGTTTAAAAGTTAAAAAAATAAAAAGATGGAATAAACTAATAGGTTTTCTGTCTACTTATTCTCTAAATTATACTGTCTGAAATGTGAATTAATTTTGCTGAACCCATGAGGTAATATTACATAAAAACACGGTTGTACATTTGGCTGTTTCGTCATCATCATCTATCGATCTGTCTTTCGTCAGAAATATTCCAGAATACATTTACATCTGAAACAGATTGAACCATTTTTTTATTTTTCATGAGAGTCGTGATCTCACTGTTACGAAGGCATAATATATTGAGGTTGTGTTGGCTGAATATATTATGAAGCGGGAACCGTGTACAAGCGAAAGTCTGGCCCACGTGCCATGCTATCCAAGTATTGATCACGTGATGTTATTGCAACTCCGTATGGCAGGAAAATGTACAACCAACACGTGGCATGTTGAAACTTTCATTCTTCCATGTCTACAGACCCCACCTAATTCTAAAGGATGTAAAGGATTGAAGGGATACAGTGAATTGTTAGAATGGGCAAGCAATTCATGTCTTTCGTTTAGCCGCTATTCATGGCGGGATGAGCTCGTTCCAGCTGGGAAGATTGTATATCGTCTCGGACGAGTTGGCCCTGATATGGGTCTCAGTCGAGTTGGCCCTGATATGGGTCTTCAGATAGTGTCGGGCGCTTGCTTAATTTGCTGTTCGTTTCATTGACATAAACAGTTTGAAAACCCCTTCCACAATATTTCCCTATGAAGAGCAATCAAGAAATTATTAGGTTTGATTCTCAATCTGAAAATGACGTAAGCTGTGTTTCTTCATTAGATCGTTATATATTGTCACGTAAACATCATTGGCGTCACTGGGATAGTTGTGACTGGTCTTCTCGACCGTGAAAAAATTCTGCAAGAGTTCAAGCATGTCCCGAAGAGAAAATAAAGAAAATATCAGAATGTCTAAGTGACAGAATATGCCCTTGTCCCGTATGTACTAATAAAAGGATATACGCGAATTTGTGATTTTGAATTAGCCGGGCGTCCGATGAAACTTACCTCTTCATTGTCAGCCGATCATTGCAGTCAATTATTCGAACCTAATTTAATGATTAAAGAGCAGAAAGAATGCTTTATTTATCCTTTGATCATTTGCGAATTATTGCCTGACAAATCTAAACGCACAACAAACATTTGCCGGGTTGCGCTTCGGGGTTTCCCCTAGACCACACGTGTTCGTACCACTGAACTTCACCGAAGTATATTAGGCGTCATTCTACACACAAAGTACAGTGAATGTCTCGTGGTTGTCGATCTTATATCATTAGAGTGCTGTCTGGAGTAAATATCACAAAATTAAAGAAACACCACAGTCGACGTATTGTGACCTTTCATTGTCGAACAGTATGGGCATTTAATATGGGGACTCTAATTTACGAAAACGTCCGTTTTTCTGAACTGACCTGCACAAACTATTCGGAAGTGGTCAGTTTTTACCCCTCGGCCAAATTTGGCCTAGGGGTATTGTCGTCATCATGTACGGCTGTCCGTACGTCCGTCCGTCCGTTACCGCGATATCTACAGAACCGTTTCATGCATGGCAACCAAACTTGGTACATCTATTTATCTTCACGTAAATCAGAAGCCTATCGAAAATGAGTCATCTCGGACAATAATTTGCAGAGTTATGCCCCTTTTTACAAATAAAAATCCATTTATGATTTGTTATTGTGATAATTTCAGAACCGTTCCATACACAACATCCTAACGTGATACAGTTGTTTCTCTTGACCTGAACTAGGTGCCTATCAAAAATGAGTCGTGTCGGAAAGTATTTCGCAGAGTTATGCCCCTTGTCTAATAAAATCCGTTACCGCTATATCTACAGAACCGTTTCATGCATGGCAACCAAACTTGTTACATCTATTTATCTTCACGTAAATCAGAAGCCTATCGAAAATGAGTCATCTCGGACAATATTTTGCAGAGTTACGCCCCTTTTTACAAATAAAAATCCATTTATGATTTCTTATTGTGATAATTTCAGAACCGTTCCATATACAACATCCTAACGTGATGCAGTTGTTTCTGTTGACCTGAACTAGATGCCTATCGAAAATGAGTCGTGTCAGAAAGTATTTTGCAGAGTTATGTCCCTTGTCTAATAAAATCCGTTACCGCGATATCTACAGAACCGTTTCATGCATGGCAACCAAACTTGTTACATCTATTTATCTTCACGTAAATCAGAAGCCTATCGAAAATGAGTCATCTCGGACAATATTTTGCAGAGTTATGCCCCTTTTTACAAATAGAAATCCATTTATGATTTGTTGTTGTGATAATTTCAGAACCGTTCCATATACAACATCCTAACGTGATACAGTTGTTTCTCTTGACCTGAACTAGATGCCTAGCGAAAATGAGTCCTGTCAGAAAGTATTTTGCAGAGTTATGCCCCTTGTCTAACAAAATCCACTAATTCCTATGTTAAGTTTGCATATTATTTCTATTATCATGTTAGTATACTATCACATTTATTTATTGATTGGATGACTGATTTATTCATTTATTCTCTTAGACAATGCAAAGAATGCTTGCAAATCTGTTTTGAAATGACATACATGTGCCATTTAGTATACATGTACTGTATTTATCTAGCCATGTGTACTGTTGTTTTGGTGAGACATCGATACAGCTCTTTCAATTTATTCAAGAAACAAATTAATTTAAGGGGAGGAAAACTTTTTTTTTTTCAAAGAAAGTACACTTACAATACCATGGGTAAATATTTCTTCCCACAAGCCAATCAATTGGTAGAGACACCCTTATTATAATAGCTGGGGTTCAGAGCCGAGGGGTTTGGATAGCGCAGCTTCATGTTCACGACTGCGATATTCACTTCCGGTCACGAATACTTAGGGAACTTACCGTACTCAAGCGGGTGGTTGGGTGGGTTCAGGTTCCTGTTGCTTCAATGCATTTTGCTGAGAAGCAACAGGAACTTGATAATGTGATGTCCTGCACTGTAATATCACTTGTCTTTATTGCACCATGCAAGCATTCTGTCTGTGTCTTGTGCGCTGTCCTCAGTGTTTTATAGGGTGGATGGAGGGTGTCTGGTTCCATGCTGCTTCGAAGATTTCTTCTTTGAAGTAGCAGGAACACAACTGGGCTGGGTGGTGCTTAGTTGGTTCATCGTGATATAGCTGAAATATTATTGAAAGCGACGTTAAATTCTATTCACTCGCTCGCTCTACCTACTCAGCTTAATTTGTTTTCAACATAGTCGAGAAAGCCCGACCAGGATAAAAACTCTTAACCTGTCACTTATGAATACAGTGCTCTACTGACTGAGCTAAAGGGATATTCCCAGGATACTAGTCTTTAATACGGCAAAGGACGGGGAGAAGCCTGACTGGGATTCGATCCCTCAACCTCTTACTTACAAATCCAGCACTCTACTGACTGAGTTAAAGAGATATTCCCACTAGCACAGCTATGACTACACAATTACAACACTAAAATTCACATGAATTTGTCAACTATGTAAACACATATCTAGCAAATATTGGTGTTTACTTTTATATTAAGTTTAAAACTTTGGTTGATTGATGAACAATTTACTTTTGTGAATTTTCTTGAGGGTCATTATTTTAATAACTTGTTTGATATACATGTAATATTGTAAATTTTCAGGTGAGCATGTGGAATTCCGTTTTTCTTACCGTGACGGAGATGTGATAGACACCAAGTACCACAAACCTCTCGAGTACCTCACTATCCCAAACCAAACCTTCGCTGAACAGTTGACTCTCAGGGATGCGGTATGTATTACATGTATATGCCATCTTGTAAGAGCTCCATTGACAACTGCTTCATCACCACATTTATTGTGAAACTTAGTGGATACATTGATTTGATTAGTTGAAACATAGGATTTCTTTAATGGCCTCATTTGAAAATCAGCTGTCCCAGATGAAACTGAAATAAATCCCACTTTTCAGTCAATTAAATCAATGTCTCCAATACATGCATGACATGTGGGGGATGAAAAGCATGAATTTTACTCTCGAGCCCCAAAATGGAGAGCTGAAACTTAGTGACTTTGTTGCTTATCATAATGGGGTCATTTTGAGCCTATTTGCATACCCCATCCCCGCATTCAGAGGATCATGGGTAAATTAAAAATGGCAGCCATGTGAGGTACCAGAAAAGTATGAAGAGTGAAGTTTTCATGTTTTTTACTTCAAATCTTTTGTTTTTCTGCAGATACAAGTGTGCAAAATATATTATACATTATATAGATTTCAGACAATAATTTTCTAATTTTTCATGCAGTTTTATATATATATATAAATCTCATTGATCATGATTCAGTGATCACCAAAGGTTCTCAGCTGGGTTGCTGAGTAGCTCTCCTCATGCTTACCAGTAAAATAGGCATAAGGAGAAAGTCTTGAATTGGCAATTCATATGTAGTTAAACTCTTTACGAGGGATAGCAAAACATACATGTATTTCCTCATATTTAAGCATATGGAGAGCTCCAATACCCAGACATGCCAGAGCAACCCAGGCTGAGAGCATATGGTGATAACTGGAGGGTAAAAAGCTTATATGGTACCGGTACATTATGTGGACCTCCTGATCCCACCTCTTCCTGACTTCCTGACTCTTATAGTTTCCTCTGAAATGGGTATTAGGCAAATAAGAAAGCATACGTCAAAAAAAAAACCCCCAAAAAACAACAAACATTGACTCAATTTCTAAATTTATACAGTTCCTGTATACTTTGATACACCTGTTATGCAAATCAGAATTGACTTTTTGGTTAATTTGAAAGCTTTCGACTCGTACCAAATATATGTCCCAAATATTTGGCAGTTGCACAGAAATTCAGCAGATGAAAATGTTCCCCAATGTTTTAATGTATTAATTTTCGTTTGATATCATGCCTCTAATTTAATCCTGGTATCATAGTTTCATTTTCTGCTCAAGATTTAGGCCCACATAGTATTATTTTACAGGTAGTTAATTCTGAAGTACTACAGTGGCCATGTGTGTGACTTGAAAGCGACATTAAACCCAATTCACTCACTCACCCCATGTGTGTGACCAGATTTTGTGTCAGTTTTGACAGGGTTTTGGTTTATCACAGGGTTTGTATGGGATTTCCTTCCTTTCCTTGTATTCTGAGAAAATAAATAAATTCCAGGTCCTGGAATTCCCTCAACTCTGACAATATTTGTAAAGAGTCCTGGAAAAATCCTTGAATTTTATTGTCCTCTCTCTCCCCCCCCCTTCCCCCCCCAAATATGTGTCACAGTTAATCACTGCAATTTCTCTCTAACAAACTGAATTTATTCTTCAATCTAGTCATATCTGTATGAAATGTGGTAGTTGAAATACATATTCATTTTTCGTCGCTAAATAGCTGAAATATTGCTGAATGTGACGTTAAACCTTAATTCTCTCTCACTCCTACATATTTATTTCATTCTAATGTACATTGTTCAATTTGCTGAATGAAACATGGTAAACAGTGTTAAAAAATGTCCAGGAAAATTCAGTTAAAGGACCTGGAAAAATGTTGTATGGACCTGGAAAAGTCCTGGAATTTTGTCTTTCACAAAGGATAGAAACCCTGTTATCAATGTTCAATAGTTTGAATTTAAAAACCGGGTCTAGTACCTTGGATACTGTTGGTTTTTATACGCCCGCCAAAAAGGCGGACGTATTATGTGATGGCGGTTTCCGACCGTCTGTCCGGTTCTCGTGTCCGGTCTATATCTGGGACAGTTTCCTATCTACAGTTCCAATTTTTGGTGAGTGGATACCCTACGGGGAGACGATGTGTCGCGTACCAAAATGAAGGTCGAGGTCAGAGGTCAAAGGTCACTGGCCTAAAAAACAGGAAATCACTGGAGTGCTCGTGTCCAGTCTATATCTGTGAACGTTTTCTATCCACAGTTGCAATTTTTTGTGAGTGGATACGCTAGGTGGAGACGATGTGTCGCGTACCAAAGTTGAGGTCGAGGTCAGAGGTCAAAGGTCACAGTTGCCTAAAATCAGGAAATCATTGATTATTGACAGTTTTCTATCTACAGTTCTAATTTTTGGTGAGTGGATGCCCTAGGGGGGAACGATGTATTGCATCCCAAATGTAGGTCGAGGTCAGAGGTCAAAGGTCAGTGTGACTGAAAAATCAGGAAATCATTAATAATTTCTAATTTTTGTGAGTGGATTCAATAGGAGGAAATGAAGTGTCACATACCAAAAAAATACGTCGAAGGCCATAGGTTACTGACCCCAAAATCAGGAAATTATTAAAAATAACATTTTTTTTGTGTCAGTAGGTACATTCGGGGGACATGATGTGTCACCTACCAAAATGTAGGTCAAGGTCAAAGGTCAAGGTCACTGTGACCCAGAAATCATGAAATTGTTAAAAATCATGATTTTTTGAGCCCATTGAGAAATTATGGGGAGCTGTATTGTCATGTACCAAAATTTAGATCCAGGTGAAATAGTCAAGGTCACTGTGACCCCAGAATCAAGGTCAAAGGTCAGTGTGACCTAACAATCAGGAAATCACTAAAACATACAATTTTTTTGTGAGTGGATTCAATAGGGGGAAATGAAGTGTCGCATTCCAAAAATTAGGTCAAGGTCAAAGGTCACTGTGACCCCAACATCAGGAAATGATTAAAAATAACATTTTTTTGTGTCAGTAGATACATTAGGGGGACACGATGTGTCACATACCAAAATGTAGGTCAAGGTCAAAGGTCAAGGTCACTGTGACCCCAAAATCTTGAAATTGTAAAAAAAACATGATTTTTTTGTGTCCGTTGAGAAATTACGGGGAGACGGTTTGTCATGTACCAAAATTTAGGTCAAGGTCAATAGCAGGGATTCATAGAAGTCCAAAATTTTGCCACCGGATACTGAAATTTCAGTATTTTTTTTACCTCAATTGAGTTTTTATCAGTTTTTGCCACTGGCATCCTGATTGCTATTGAGTTTTTTTGTGTTTTTGCCGCCGCCATATGTAATGGTTCTGAGAAAGAGTTTAAAGCTTAGAATAAAGCAATATAACATCAAATATGATATAATCATTGAACTGTCTTAATTTATTTGAACAAGAATAGAATATTCCATCACCACAAAGTCAGCCTCCTAGGGGTGCAGTCTATCAGAGATGGCTCAATTCCCATCTCCTACCGACAACTGCACCCCAATTACTAGCATTGTTTCAGTTATGAAAATATTTTTGTCAATTTAAATAATCCATATCCTTCCTAATTTGGAATGAACAAGATCTGAATTGCGATATTTAATCCCAATCAGGGGTTTTCCCTAAAATGTTGAACAGGCCTCGAAATAAGACAGCACGGGGTGATAAAAAAATTGATCCCCTGATTTTTGGTCCAGGTGATCGATTTTTACCCCTCGGCCAAAATTTGGCCGAAGGGTATTGTCGTCGTCATGTACGTCCGTCCGTCTGTCCGTCACACCTTTCTCGTTACCAAGATATCTTTAGAACGACTTACCCTAGGCACACCAAACTTGCAGTGCACATCCGTATGCTCGTGACCCAGAACCCTATTGAATCTGGACCTGATTGGTTGGAAACTTTGGTGGCCATCTTTAATTTATGCGAAACCATCACAGCTTTCTCGTTACCAAGATATCTTTAGAACGACTTAACCTAGGCACACCAAACTTGCACTGCACATCCATATTCTCATGGCCCAGAACCCTATTGAATCTGGACCTGATTGGTTGGAAACTTTGGCGGCCATATTTAATTTATGCAAAATCATCAATCTTGTGTATCTTAGGTGCCATGTCACTGTTCAGTGTGAAACTTGGTATAGATCATCGATGCATCAAGAAACTTCAAAGGAATGACCAAACCAGTTTCCCTGATTCGGTGGAAACCTTGGCGGCCATCTTTAATTTATGCAAAATCTTTAATGATATATATCTCTGATACCATTCAAGTGTTGTATACGAAACTTGGTATACAGCATCGATGTATCAAGAGACCTGCAATGTATAACCACATCAGTTCCTCTGAGTGGCGGGATGGATGGGCGGCCATCTTTAATTTATGCGAAATCATTAATGATCTCTGATACCGTTCGAGTGCTCGATGTAAAATTTGGTATATATCATCGATGCATCAATAGACTTACGATAAATGACAGTTCTGGCGTTTCTGAATGGGCGAAAACATTGGTGGCCATCTTTAATTTATGCAAAATCTTTCGTGATGTATATCTTTGATACCATTTCAGTGTTCTATATGAAACTTGGTATACACCATCGATGTATCAAGAGACTTGCAATGAATAACGACATCAGTTCCTCTTAGTGGCGGGATGGTTGGGCGGCCATCTTTAATTTATGTGAAATCATTAATGATCTATATCTCTGATACCGTTCAAGTGCTCGATGTAAAATTTGGTATACATCACCGATGTATCAATAGACAGTTCTGGTTTTTCTGATTGGGTGGAAACCTTGGTGGCCATCTTTAATTTATGCAAAATCTTTAATGATGTATATCTTGGATACCATTTCAGTGTTCTATATGAAACTTGGTATACAGCATCCATGTATCAAGAGACTTGCAATGAATAACCACATCAGTTTCTCTGAGTGGTGGGAAGGATGGGCGGCCATCTTTAATTTATGCGAAATCATTAATGATCTCTATCTCTGATAATTTTCAAATGCTCGATGTAAAATTTGGTATACATCGTCGATGCATCAACAGACTTATGTAATGAATACCGGTTAGATGGAATTTTTTTTCATAATCTGTATATTTGTCACTTGACTGCTTGGTGTTCCTGAAGTCTTGCTTCAAATTGAATACATTATGAATGGCTGGCGCCCAGAGCCGAGGGGTTTTCAGATGCGCAGCTTCGTATTTGATCTTCTAGTAGATCAACCAGGTAACCAATCGATAGAGATTTCATGTTGTATGAATGGATTGTTTTTTCTTAAGTGGAATTGTGCAAAATGACTCAATGTGCATGACAATTTACTAAATTCATTTCAGGAAATATATCCAAGATAAAACTTGACATTTTAAGAACGTGTTTTACTCCTTCCTGACTGTCTCTTAACCCTACTAGTAGTGCTGTCGATGTCCGCGTGCCAGGCTGTCAAGCAGTACGGTGACTGTCAAGTCGTTGGAATTGACAAATAAAATGAAATAATGGATGGTATTTGATGCACGATACATTACTTTGAAACCCTGAACATACATTCGGAACATATTTGGCATTTTACAGCTTTAGAAATATTTAGGAAACGCAATTTGGCAAAAATATTGCACCGTAAAACTCACGTAAGAAATTTTATCACTTTCAGATTACTACCGATGGACGGTCTGTTTTGTTTCATTCCGACTGAATAACTCGTCTAAAATCTCATAGATGTCACGATATGTATTCCTGGTTACACTTAGGACAAAGAATACTGAAAATTTATTAAACATTCGGTAAAAATCCTGTTGTTTACGTGACGCGTGGTTTCGGTGAGCGAAGCCAAACGCCATTGTGATTCTGTCAAATTCGACCACCGCGCATGCGTACTCAAGCGATATTTATGGTTGACCAATCAGTAAGTCGGGTTACGTCAGGTGATCAGGTTTTCGCGGGGTTGAATGAAAAGACACATGACCATTTTACCCAATAACATCGACGCATTTCTACTACGTGATCCAAATGCTTGTGTAAATGGAAACACGAGTTGTTGCCCTTCAAATTTTTTATCTCGAACGTGGAGAATGTCTTCCTGTGAACGATCTTGTAAACAAGGTGCATTTTTACTCGTTTTAACGAACTTTTCTGAATAAATGACGCGCGTATGTCTAAAAAATTTTTAAACGGAGTTGTTGGTCGAATTACGAGTTTTAGCATTCACTGGAATTGAGTTTATAGCTGAGAAATTGAATATTTACTGTGTAAAACGCACACACTTCAGTTTTTTTCCAGTCCGAATTGAGTTTCCTAGTGAATTTTGCCACTGAATACCGGTGGCAAAAACCAACGTGTATGAATCCCTGAATAGTCAAGGTCACTGTGACCTCAGAATCAAGAAATCTTTAAAAAGTTTTTTTTTTGGTATCAGTAGATACATTACGGGGACATGATGTGTCACGTACCAAAATGTAGGTCAAGGCCGAACATCAAGGTCGCTGTGACCCCCAAAATCATGAAATTCATAAAATTTAGGTCCGGTCAAATGTCAAGGTCACTGTGACCCCAAAATCAGGAAATCATCAAAAATAACTTTTTTTTCTGCCAGTAGATACATTAGAGGGACATGTGTTACATACCTGTACCAAAATGTGGGTCAAATGTCAAGGTCACTGTTACCCCAAAATCAAGAAATCATTAAAAGTCACATTTTCATATGCCTGTCAAAGACGAGGTCGTGTAATGCGATGTTGCGTTCTGTCCATTCATCCATTAACACTTGCTGTCCATGTGATATCTCTAGTTTCAAGGTATGATTGGTACCAAACTTTGAGTATACCTTACTCGCATGGCAAAGAGGAGTCATATATTTTGAGATCAATTTGTCAAAGGTCAAGGTCACAGTCCCCCAAAACTGAATCAAGTTTAGCTGATCATATGTATTAGGTTGGAATATTCAGATTTCTGCCCCCTACATGTATATGGCATTTGTCCTGTGGAGTTGTCTCCCATGTTTGAAACAGCTACATTTAGTTGAACTGTTGTGACATAAAAACCATACATTTACTAATTCAATGGGGATAGGGGTCCTCCATGAACTTCATCGGTTTCAGTGTGGGATATGTGAGCTCTCGGCTCTTGCGTCAAGGTCAACTAGTTACCAAGAGTTAAGCCCATTTTAGTTTATCATTGAATATAAGATGTGATATATGTTACATTCTCAGAAGCACAAAATTGTAGACCTTTCTCTGGATTGCTAGCTACACATTGGAATCAAGGCTATTAAATAACCTTGAAATTTGGATCAATGTAATTCCAGATATACGGGCGTATATTGAAGCCCCTTGGGCCCTTGTTGAATTTAGAGGTTGGTCGGTTTACCCAGGAGTTGGCATTCACAAGTTTCACTGTATACCAAAATCATATGAATCAAGCAAATAGTATCTTTTGCTAAAAGGAATGTTGAATCATTTTACGTGTATGTGAAGTTTGTCAGTTTCATCCATACCTCTAGTATCAGTGTAATAATGTGTCTAGCTGGTGGAGTATTTCTGGAAACTGTTTGTCAGTAAATCTTCAAAATCTTTTGTGTAAATACACTTTGATACACAAGTAACACTGTTCAGAGGCCCAGCCTGTATTATATTGTATTTGACAGTTAACGCTGTTGGTGTACTCTCATCAACAGTGATCTTCACATTACCATGGTTACGTCAGTAAACAAGGGAGATAACAATCAGCAGATTCCACTGACTGGCAAGGGAAGTTGGCAGTCAGATAAAATTAGCCTTCACAGCTGGAATTACATAATGGTACATAAATATAACCACACCTAAAATACATGCTTATAAAACACATCGGGTGAATTCTGTAATGCAAACCTTGTTTATTCTTTCAAAATGCGGGAAGATATACATCGTATACAGATGCCAAATTTATGCCACATGCATATAGCACCTGTTCCTTTGCTTTTCTGAATTCCCTCTTATTTGCTTAAATATCACCTATAGACTTTATTTTTACCCTACTCTGCGAATAAAGGAATTTTGTAGACATCCCCCACCTAAATATTTGTATACTGTTTCCCTTTCAGGGTGTGTGAATGGGATATGGGGTGCATATATTGTTAATGAAAAAGCTCTTAAGATATGTTCATGTAGCATTGGTCTTCTTTATAAATAGATGTATCAGAATAACACATACATGGAGCACTCTTCTTTCCACAGATTCAGGGCTTCTCTGTCTATCTCCTTTGGCAAAGCTAAACCTTGATTCATTTTTATCTCGCCTTACAAAGTAAGGGGAGATATTGTGAGAGGGGGAGAGAGGAATGTCTTTGTCGGTGTCCCCCTTCCCCTGGAAGTACATGTAATAAGAAAAAAAAAGAAAACAAATATGGGATGTGGATATTCCACTAGGGGGGTCAGTTATGGCACTACCCCAGGGGGTTCTAGAGGTGCTCCAGTGTAAAATCTAAGGATGAGGGGTTTTTTTTAGCAAAAGTGCACATGTACACATATACATAGAAAATTTGCTGGACAGGGCTTCGTTTTTAGCGAGTGATTTTTAGCTCACGTGATCTGTTACATTTTATATTGTATTATATTGCAACCACTCACCTGACTTTCAGATACCCTCTCCTAAATATTTTGATGTGAGTGATTTTTACCCCTCGGGCAAATTTTGCCCAAAGGGTATTGTCGTCGTCAGCGTCGTCTGTCCGTCTGTCTGTCTGTCCATCTTTCTTGTGAACACGATATCTCAAGAAGAATTATTGCCAGGTATTGTAAATTCAGACCACAAATGTATCGGGTGAAGGGTCAGAAGCCTATTAAAAAGAAATGACCTTGACCTATTTTATCAAGGTCAAATTATAGTATTTGCTATATTTTTTGAAGGATTGAAGCTAGGATCTCCAAATTCATATTACTTATGCAACTGGTGATTGACTAGAAGCCTACCCCAGTTGACTGACCTTGACCTATTTTTTATAGGTCATATACTGTTTATTATAATATAAAATGAAGAAATAAAGCTAGGCTTTCCAAATTAATACTATGTATACATCTGGCGAAGGTACAGAGGTGTAGTGAAGATGACTGACCTTGACCTATTTTATCAAGGTCAAATTACAGTATTTGCTATATTTTTTGAAGGATTGAAGCTACGGCCTCCAAATTCATATTACTTATGCAACTGGTGATTGATTAGAAGCCTATCCCAGTTGACTGACCTTGACCTATTTTTTCAAGGTTATATTCTGTTTATTATGGTGTAACATGAAGAAATATATCTAGGCTTTCCAAATTGATACTATGTATACATCTGGCAAAGGTCCAGAGGTGTACTGAAGATGATTGACCTTGACCTATTTTATCAAGGTCAAATTTTAGTATTTGCTATATTTTTTGAAGGATTAAAGCTAGGGTCTCCAAATTCATATTATGTATGCAACTCGTGATTGACTAGAAGCCTATCCCAGTTTACTGACCTTGACCTATTTTTTAATGGTCATATACTGTTTATTATGATATAACATGAAGAAATAAAGCTAGGCTTTCCACACTAATACTATGTATACATCTGGCGAAGGTCCAGAGGTGTACTGAAGATGACTGACCTTGACCTATTTTATCAAGGTCAAATTTTAGTATTTCTAAAATTTTTGAAGGATTGAAGCTGGGGTCTAAATTCATTTTAGTTATGCAACTGGTGATTGACTAGAAGCCTATCCCAGTTAACTGACCTTGACCTATTTTTCCAAGGTCATATGCTGTTTATTATGGTCTAACATGAAATATATCTAGGCTTTCCAATTTAATACTATGTGTACATCTGGCAAAGGTCGATAGGTGTACTGAAGATGACTGACCTTGACCTATTTTATCAATGTCAAATTTTAGTATTTGCTATATTCTTTGAAGGATTAAAGCTAGGTCTCCAAATTCATATTATGTGTGCAACTCGTGATTGACTAGAAGCCTATCCCAGTTGACTGACCTTGACCTATTTATATATACTGTTTATTATGATATAACATTGAGAAATAAAGCTAGGCTTTCCAAATTAACACTATGTTTACATCTGGTGATGCTCCAAAGGTGTGCTGAAGATGACTGACCTTGACCTATTTTATTCTTGACCTATTTTATCCAGGTCAGATTCTATTTAGTACAATATTCCATGAAAGATTTACATTGTCCAAATTTATACCACTTATGGCTGGACCTGAAGTCTATTGAAGAATATCACTGACCTTGACCTATTTTTAAAAGGTCAAATTCTATATGTTAAGTCTAAGGTCTCCAAATTCTTGTTCCTTATGCAATTAAGTTAGAATTTACTTGAAATTGTTTGAAGATGACTGACCTTGATCTATGTCTCCAAGATAAAATTACTTTATTTGATTATAAGCTTTTTAAAAGAGTATATTTAGAGCTAAGAATTCGGTCGATCATGCTCTACCAGAACCTCAGGCCTTGGGAAAAGCGAACTACAGCCAACCCTACTAGATAACATTTTTGTTAATCTAGTTCTAAAAATACACTGATGATATTATACAATGCATGAGTGAGTGAGTGAGTGAATATGATTTAACGTCGCTTTCAACTATATTTCAGTCATATCACGAAGTTGGGTCCTATTCCTTTTCACACCCGGGAACCCCACGGGTGCCTCAGTTAGTCGCCTCTTACGACAAGCTCTCTGAGGAGCTGAGGCATATTCTTACCATGACCTGCGGTGTGCACAACAACATCCCAGGTCAATCCCCGGAAGCCCCACGGGGCTACAATGCATGATTGCTGGGTGTAAACAATAACTGATAGCCGAGGGGTATTGAAGCCCAATGGGCTATTTTTAACTCCTGCATTATTTCTAAACACGCAGCCCTGCTGCAGTTGTCAGCTTTCAGTAGATCTATGATTATGTAATTTGGTACACATGTTTCTTATGATTAAGGATGTGCCTGTGTAATTTATGAGATGCAACATTAATTTTGCCCAAATTGTGAGGTTTCGGACTTTGTAATTTGCCGATTATAAGGTTTTCTGTTAGACAAAAATGTACTGGTACTGAAAAGTTAGAATTTGTCAGGTTTCTTTGGATGATTATTGAACATTGTACACATGTTTCTGAACTTTCATATGATGTGTCTGTAGTATTTATGAGATGAACTATTAATTTTCGTTCAAATTACGAGGGGTACAAATTAGTAATTTGCCAATGATAATGTACATTTTTCAAAAGTGGAAGGCACGGGCACAGGGATTTATTTAATTTAATTTATTTTATTTTATTAAAAATGTTCCTAGAGACAAGTTTCGTATAGAGTTCAAATAGGGCCGCTATTTATTAGCTTATGCCATGTAGAATTTCATGTGATAATGAGGATGTACACCTGTACATGGAAAGTTTGCTGAAGCTGTCAGCTTTTATTGGATGATTTGGACACTTACTACACATGTGTTGTATGATTTGATGATGTGCATGTGCTATTTGTGACATATATAAACATAAATTTTTTGTCCAAATTATCGCGATTTGGACTTCATACTTTTCGAATGATATGTTTTTTTGTCAGGAAAAAAATGTACATGCACAATTTGGACAATTGCACTCTTGAGCTTTTCAGTTATTGCTGCCTTATAGATGTATCCACCCTTGTGCAAAGTTTACTGTAGTCTCAGTCTTGTCAAGAGAATTTCCGTATTGATGGTGACAGACAGACTGCCAGTCTACCGAGCTACTCACCTTGTTAAATTTGGAAGGTGAATTAATAGGGAATTTACCGTACATTTCAAATTTTAATGAATTACTTTTTAGATTATGATTTTCCAATATTGAATATTATGTTGCAATTTATTCAATAGAATAGAAGATTGCAAAGTAGGCAAAAGCAGCAATTGCAATGTTGTTGTACAGCCACCTCTCAACAACTAATTGCTAAATCGACAGATCTTGATTTCTCGAGATCCTGCATGTATACCCTTTCCAGTACCTGATTCCCTTTCCATCCTGGAAAGAAGAACATGAATTGTGTTTTCATAATCTGTTTATCCATTATTGTAGGAGCTGTTTAGAAGACTCGTCCCGCACCATTGTCTGGGAGCGGTATGGGCGCGGCGTGACAAGGAAGACGGCACGGACACATCAAGTGTCTCCGCCACCATCAACCAGTTCAACGGCGTGTCCTTACGCGTCATGGCCACTGTGCTGAAAACCCCTGATCTCAAATCTGCTCAACGAGCCAAAATTATCAAGAAATGGATTGACATTGCTCAGGTACTGCTGGTCATGGTGACCTAAGTTATCCAATCATGCATATCAATTCATTTTGTCTGTGCCAGTTTCTTCAGTTTCTTGATATCAGATCTCTAGGAGTCTGAATATACGGCTGTCCAAGAAAAATAGATGTAGTGCTGGTGGAAGGTCACATGTTGATAAAATTTGCAGGGAGAGTGTGGGTTGAAATTAAGCAATAAAAATGTAGATTTCCAGATTTTGATTGGCAGTGCTTAAAGTGAAAAGCCTCACTCCTCACGCCTCTATCCCCCCTTAACCATTTTCTTCTGAAAAATTCCTAATGTTACTTAATCATTTTCTCTGTGGTTGTTTTCATCCATAGGAACTGCGAGAGCTGAAGAACTTCTCCTCTCTCAAAGCCATAATATCTGGATTACAGGCTCACCAGGTCTATAGGTTACGACGTGTCTGGATGGCCATATCTAGGTCAGTCTCAGTATTGTATCATCAAGATGGAGCTTGTGTTGTCTGCATCCTTCCCCCCACTCCTCTCCTCATCCCTCCCCCCACTCCTCCCCTCATCCCTCCCCCCACTCCTCCCTACATTGCCCTAAGCCAGGTATGGTGTAGAGAAAATGGGGAGGTTGCATGTTCGGCCAATACTCCGCAATTAGAATTTCTATGCTGCTTCTCCCAAGTTTCGCTTTGATGGTGGTTGAATTAACGCTGTGTTACCTGTACATGTACTGCTTGCAAAAACCAGGGCAACAAAACAGTTCAAGAAACACCGGAAAATACTTGACATACATGGAAAGTGTTGATTTCCCTTGAAAATCAGGGAATATATGGTTTGCCCCCTCTTCTCCCTCTTGCATATCTTTACACTTTTTCTTTCCCCCTCCACTTTCTGTGAGACTCACGTTTACTGTATTCATTTAACTCTTTGCCCCATGGAGGCTTACTACCATTGTCCCATGGTGACGCCATTTGACACCCCTTCCTAGTCCATGATGACGCCATTTGACGCCTTATGTAATAAATTAATTAATTAACCTCATTAAATAATATTTTATTTCAGAAAATATTAAACATGCTAAATTATTGGTCACTGTAAAAGTAATAAAAAAAATTAATAAACATTTGACCCCAGCCCTCCAATAGATTTGTACCTGTCAATTTACAGGTGATCACCAAAAAGGTCTATGGGGCAGCCTAGAAAAGCCTGTATGGCTTAGAACAGGGCGTCAAATGGCATCAACATAGGGCAAAGAGTTAAAGATGGTACACTTCCTAGCATCGTTTGTACAAATTTATGTAGGATATCAGTCAAGTTTTATTATTAATCTTCAACTGAAACTGTGTTGTGTTTTGTTGTTATAGGGAAACCAAAACTGTATTTGAAGAACTGTCTGATATATTTTCTGAAGAGAACAATCAAATTACATCCAGAGAACTTCTCATGAAGGTGAGTACTTGATTAGTATAGATCAATATGACAAATGATCACCACATAAATCAGCTAATAGACTCTATCGCCATTTCAATTTTTTGCAACTGTGCATTATGTGAACTTCCTCTTCATACCAAATCCAAAGTTTTTAACGTTGGAAAGATAGGCCGAGTTTTGGAAAACAGTTAATATTTTGTGCTATTGTACGTATTGACTATTGCCAGATGGGCTAAAAAACGGCTTCATATATTTATTTACCCTGAACACAATTTAGTTCCACAGAAATTAGTACTTTTCCCGAGATATGAGCCACTTTCAACCTGGCCAGAATGCGCATGCCCAGTTACCCTAGATTTGTAATGGTGATCTCCACTATTCACCATGAGTATGATCATTTATTTCTCACATCACGATATCTTTGTATTGAATCTTTATAAACAGAATGGAAAGCTACTTAGTAAACATGAAAGGGTGCAATACTATCTCTGTACCATAGAGATGTAGCGCATTGCTTTTGACTGCTATGATTTGAGAAATCATTGTGTTATCATAGATCTGTAGATGTGTTACTATTTGTGAATATTATGGTAATATTGATCACAAGCTACTTGCATCCATGGCATGTCATTTTGAAAATCGGGTCACATTTATTTTCAAGAGAGTGCATATATACTGAAGAAAAGCTGTTTTGTTTCATTAATACAGCTTCAAATTCAGTGTTGTTTTATGAAAACTTCTGGTGAACATCTTTCTGGCCACTAAAACTGGAACTATACTTTTGTACAATAGCAGACCACCAACATTCGACACTTTCCAAATTAATCACTGGTGTTGAAAGCGATATATGACAGACATATATGACAGACTGGCATGAACTCGATGCTAATGGTCATATATATCGAGGATCATGTACAACAAGTTCCAGATTATTCGGTTCAGCCATCCTGGAGAACAGATTTTATCCCTCTACTAATTTTGGCTGATGGGTATTGTCATCATCAGCGCCATCTGTCTCTGCGAGGACAATAAATAGATCAATCAAACTTCCCGATATTCACACCACATATGCTTTTGAATCTGAACAGCCAATGGTTTATAATGCTCATTGAGCTATTTATTTTTTTGTAACATTGGTCAATCCAATATGGCTGCCAAACCTGTCAAGTGGTTGATGTGGCAGTGTTTGATGTGTTCTCGTACTGTCTATATTGTAGGAAGCTACAGCCAAGTTTCCTGATCTCAATTTAAGCTCCAATACTCTGAGAAAGAAGAAAAGTCTCCTGAAGAGGCAGTCCTGGATAGAAAACGTGAGTTCCTCACTGATACAGCTGGTAGACTGACTGTTTTCTCTACCTTCTGTCTTTATGCTACCGTAAAATCATCATTGTCATCCAAGATGATATTTAACTTCAAACGAGATTGAAATTGAAAAGACAGAATACTAATATTGCACCAGTTGGCTGATTGTTTTAATATATATATATATATATTTGAGGAATGCGAGTTTGAAAACTTGTGCCCATTATAGATGGATTGCTTTGATCATATGTAACTGACAGACAAAGATATTCCTCGTGTAACGCCAGCATGAAATCAGCATAGGGCAGCACAAGAAGCCCATCTAGGCCACTGATAATTAATGGTTTGTTTCCTGTGACCAGCCCTCATCTATAGTTTGAGGGCAAATAATTAAAATCCATGAGGGATTTACATTTTCATGAGTAAAACTTGCTCATTTTCTTCATATTTGTATACAATTGGTTTGCAAGTTAATAATTATCGCACTCAGCATGTGTATTTTTACAAGCAAGGTTATGAGAAACAAACAATTAATTAACGGTAGCCCTAGCATTAAATGGAGAACTTGGCATTGGTCAACTGTTGTCTACCAGCTGGCGTTTGTCAGTTCAATGAAAACAATAAGAAGAAATCTATCTGTAATCACCAAAAACAAATGTCCAGTGCATTGTGAGATGAACAATAGTAAAACAGTAACTGAGAAATATCTATTGGCTGTAGAATCTGTGTCTGTTGACCTGCATCAGATCTCAGACATTACAATGTTCTGCATCCGGGTCAGATGAGCCATGTAGCTTTTGCGTTCTCTAAGCTATATCTCAGATCAAGCCTGATTCCCAGGTTGGATCTCACTAGGAAGTTATCTCATTACTCAATACATTTCTAATAACCCCTCCAAATCAGAATGAGATAGCTTATCTTCATATACACATACAATAGATTGAAAGGTCATGGTATGTATCATATCCTCTGATGGGGGTGAAAGGTTCATGTACTGTGCCTTATTGTCAGTCTTGTAATAATCAACTCCTCACAATCCTTGCTAGTTTCAACAGATGCAATCCACGTGTTCTCGAAGGTATAATTGGTTTAAAATATCTTCACATCGTTATATACATTAATTTACTAATTAACAGGGTGTTGTGCAGGGGACTGTGCCATATTTGGGTACGTTTCTCACAGATCTTGCCATGATCGATTCCGCCCTCCCTGACACGACAGAGGACGGTCTGATCAACTTCGACAAACATCGGAAGGAGTTCGAAATCATTGCTCAAATACGACTTCTCCAGTCGGCCGCCCAAGTCTATAACCTGAACACAGATGAAACATTCTGGCATTGGTTTGACAGTGTCAAAGTCTTTACAGATCATGAATGGTACGTGTTGTTCTCCACTAGTTTCTTATGCAGTCATAATACAAAAATATACAGGAAGTGAGAAATGTTGTCAAGGGAAAATGTCGGTGGATTTATTCTGTGATGTTTAGCATTTTATAATGGTACATGTACATATGGAAATTTTCAGTCTTCAGGGCCATATCCAGAGTTTATTTGGGGACACCCTTTCTTGCCTTTTTGGGTGCATTTGTATGTAAAAAGGATTAAAATTGGCTGTAAAGTTTGGGCGCCCATACCCCTTAACGGGTATCAAAATGGCTCTGGATATGGCCCTGGTCTTCTATTAATCAGAGCTGTCAGACAAGAATTTAATTGGAATTAGGAACGTAAGAATTTAATTGATTATATGTGTCAATATATTGTGAATATGACCACTGAACATGACCACAGTGGGACCATTTTTCAACAGTTATACTGACAGACATGTCACATTTACAGAGGCATATTCTCTTCTCACCCCCTCATAAACTCTGAATGTGCAGGGTTAGATCCAAGTAATTTAACCGGAGTCCTTATTTGAAATAACAGTGTCCTTATTTGAAATAACAGTGTCCTTATTTGAAAAAATACAATTTCTCAGATGTGTTACAAGAAGACAGAAAGTCCATGATTTGCCATATATATGATAACACATTTGTCCATTGTGATATTTTGTGTGTATTCTTGCAACTACTGTCAGTTCGCCTGTCGTTTACTTTTTACATTCTGGCAGATTCAAGTATGTTTTCTGAAATTTAATCATTTGATTTTATGCAACAATTAATCAGTTGATTATATGTCAGTGTCCTTTTCACAGACACTGTGAGGCCCCAGATCTAGCCCTGATGTGAGAAGTTTTATATGGTAAAATATTTGTTTCTGTACCTCGTATAACATTTGTCAGTGCCTTATTATTTCTTGTATTTGCTGAATTTTGAATTGCGATAACTATAATATCTGAAGTGTAAATTTCCTCTATTCCAGTACTCAGTTGTCAAACAAGATTGAGCCGCCATCTAAAATTAGTGCTAAAATCCGAAAGAAATCGGCCAGGTAAGATCATCATAATTCTCACTATAGTCGCATCCGAATGTCCAAAGAAGATACTCTTTGTCGACTCTGGTATCTGGAGTTTGATCCTGCCATGAGCCAGTGGTTGTATAGTCTGGCTTCTCAACATCTTTGAGCTTCATCCTGTTTAAATACTGTCATGTCCAATTTGAATACAATACACAATTTTATGTATCCTTGAAAATATGATAGTTTGTTCTTGTTGTTTCAGTCTTGGACACCGACCGCGAGGGGAGGTGAACTTTCATACTGGGATGTTGTGTAGTTTTACTAGTCAGGAAGAAAAAATTAGCCTAAACAGTGTCTCGGACTCTGCTTTATCCTCTTCCAATACCCCTCAACAGGTAAAGGGAACCACTCAACAGTAATTGCTATAAATATTTAGTTAGAATATTTGAGGCTGTGTTTGTTCTAATTAATTTTGCATGATTAACCCATGTATCTGGTATACAATGGTGTGATCACATAAAAAAAACAAAAAATCAATTTATATTTCCCAGACCAGGTCATTCTATAATATTTAGAACATACTATTATGACTAAAACTGTTTATTGCTCAGAGCTCAATTGTTTTCATTTTGGGTAACTGATTTGTACAGACCTTCACTGTACTCATTAAAAAATTATATGTTATGACCAGATGGATTTTGTTTTGTTTTGATGAAAATAATATTTTGCTTCATTTTAGTTCTTTTATTTCTTCTACAGTTGTCTCCCTCTTCCTCTGCGTCTTCTCTAGTCTCGAGTGACAGTGACATCCCGTTGTCGCCATTCCGAATGCCGGACATGTGTGTGATCAAAGTCAGCCTTGAGATTGATAGTACTCCCACAACTCACGTCTATAAAAGTATTATGGTGAGTTCAAAATGCATAGTCTACCCCATAATCCTTAAACTCAGTATTTACACGAGAACACTGGACAAACGCAAGTCAGCATATTCAAATATATCATTTATTCATAGACATAAATATATCGTTTGGCATATGGGGACGACTCGACAGATGGATCCCACACGAGTACCTCTAAGTAGCGCTGTGCAGCCGGAACAAGGTACCCCGTGTAGATTGCAGGTTTGTGCTGGGCCGTCTGGTTGCGGACCGTACTGCGTGTCTACTTGGGGGTAAAGGCAATGTCCCGGGCTGACAGGCTAAAGTGGACATTGACTGAGGCCCAGTGCAGGATCCCCCTACCTGCCGTCCCAAGGGGAGCAAGTACAAACACAGAAAACAAGGCGGCGGTTGGGGAGGATGGCGGAAATTTGAAACTCTCAAAATATCTGATAATGAAATAACGTGTGAACACTGCAAGCTGAAAAACTGGAACTGGCCAAATCCCCCCCTCACGCTCTCGGGTTGAAACAAAGAAACTTAATGCTGACCAATCAGAGTATAAATTCTTATCTACCAGTTCCACTGACCAGCTGACCCCCACATGGTCAGTGCGTGATCAGAGCATGTAAAGTATGTCCAGTGTCCTGTGTAAACCTACCACAGTGGGTAAACACTGTGCATTCATTTACACGAGAACACTGAACAAACGCAAGTCGGCATATTCAAATATATCATTTATTCATAGACATAAATATATCGTTTGGCATATGGGGACGACTCGACAGATGGATCCCACACGAGTACCTCTGAGTAGCGCTGTGCAGCCGGAACAAGGTACCCCGTGTAGATTGCAGGTTTGTGCTGGGCCGTCTGGTTGCGGGCCGTACTGCGTGTCTACTTGGGGGTAAAGGCAATGTCCCGGGCTGACAGGCTAAAGTGGACATTGACTGAGGCCCAAACGAGACCTGTCGAGTGCCCCCAAGGAGACGCAATATATTGCTTGATCGCAACTATAAATGTGAGCTACAACGCAGTAGATAAGAAAGAAGTGGAACTTAGCAACATTTGCCGGACGTTCGGCACGTTCGGTATAGTAATATTATGCATGCCAGGATGCTGATCAATGCCTTGATATTAAGATGAAAAGGAATACTCATTACTGCCAATTCTACATGTATTATTATTACAGCAATCATAGTGGAATAGCAGTTCCTAAGGCTATCTAGTCCATTAATCTCATTACATATCAAGCGATGGAGAGAAACTCCCAGTACAAAAATGTCAGCAAATGTATTGTCTCGAGGTCAGCAGAACCTGAATAGTATGCCTGGCTATACATTTTACCACCTGCATAGCATAGATGGGCCATGGATATTCTAGATGAAAATGCACAAAGCATGACACACTTATCTGCATAGAAATCACTTCCAACCAGGATGAATGCACATAACACTCACTTAACTGGCACTATGTGCCACACAATTTGCACTTTGCCTACCTCATGTCTCCGATTACGCGCACTTCGGAGACATGTTAAAACACAGCTGCCACAGACATTTCCATATAAACACATGGCAACTACAACCGACTGTATAGTTGACTCCCATTAACGACACTGAGCTGCAGGAGATGCCAGAGCCTGCTGCGCTCTACTTAACACAGAAGCTGGAGTTTGGATATAGCGACAGTATGAATCGGAAGACCACCGCCCTAAAACTTTGATGAGGTGATCGGGTATTCCAGCCATTCCGGCTGACGTAGCCGACCCCCGGCGAAAACTGTGGCCTGAGTACCCCTGGGGGTTGAGATTAATACGACTGCATATATATTTGAATTTTGAAATAAAATCATTTCTTGTCAGCACTTTTCCATCTGGGAATAGGAATAATGGTGAATGTGGGTCCTGGTTTAGCATTCGGCGTACTGGTAGGTACTTGTGCAAGTATGTAACAGGACACAACAACTGATTTGTAGCATAAAGAGGTATTTTTACACCCCTGCGGAATGGATCGGTTTTCGAACTTTTCAACTGTAAGGTGGCACGTGATGGTCCAAGTAGAACCACGTCATTCAAAGCCAGGTGACGGGCCGAATCAAAAGACGCTTGACTCAGACAGGTAAATTCACCACACCGTAAGAAAGCAAAAAATGCAATGATACAAACTGTTGTCAGCATCAAGTCCACATAAGGGGTAAATAAACCTTGTTTCAGTCGTTCTGTAACCCGACACAGAATCTGTTGTGTGACTGCCTGCCTGGGTCTGGTGATAGAGCCTTGAGACTTCTTAATGGCGCGCATGATGGCAAACAGTCGGGGAGGAAAGTTGTCATTGGAACCACATAAAGGATTCGGAATGTTGGCCTGTAGGTAGTGAAACCGAATGCCACACAAATACAGCTTGATCGTTGAATGCTTGAGTTTCAGACGTTCATAGCAATGAGTCACAAAAAATATTAAGCTATCTTCAGTTATGGGAGGTAAAGCTTGCATGTGTGGAAATTTTATACCTTGATTCAGAATAAACATTCTGTATTGTCGGAAGGCTGTATCATAAACCCGCCTGGTTTGCCTAGAAATTGACTCTCCCCAGAGATGATTCACTGCTGTGGTGAGTTCCAGATCACCTTGCAGTAATCTGGACAAGGATGTGGCTCTGCCTCTGCATCTGGTACCAGTAGACGAAACCTCTGAAATTGCAAGCGTGACAAAGCGTCGGATATTTCGTTATCAACTCCGGCAATATGTGCCGCCATAATTTTGAAGTTAAATGTTGCTGCTAACAACAACAACTGTCGCAGTAGTTGCATTATTTGTGAGCACTTAGATCTTTTTCATTGCAAGATGTGAACGGTGGCCAAGTTGTCACAATGAAAGAGAATCTTCTTCCTGCACCAAGACTCCGCCCACAACAATGCTGCAACGACAATGGGGTATAGTTCTAATAGGGCAGTGGATAATTCATCATTGTTTACTTGTTGTAACTCCACTGGCCATTTGCTTGCAAACCATTTTCCCTGAAAATAGCCTCCATACCCAACCGACATGGCTGCATCTGTGTGCAGCTCCATATCGGAGGCTCTTGTGGTGTTGTATTCAAGAAACATTGATACTCCATTCCATCCAGCTAAGAACTCACGCCACAGTCGCAAATCTGTTGTCGTACTGGTGTTCATATGAATGCGATGATGAAATTCCTTAACTGGATAGGCCAAGTTAATCATGTGATTGGTGAATGCTCTGCCTGGATACACAACTGAACAAGCAAAGTTTAAATGACCCAACAATTTAAGCATGTCACGTTGGGTGACTTTCTTACATAGTAAGAATTCATCTATCATGCTGACGATACGGTTTAACTTGTCTAAGGGTAATCTTGCCTGCATGGCCTCAGTATCCAAATCGATGCCCAAGTACTCCAGTTGTTTGACTGGACTTATACATTTTTTAGCCGACAGTGGAATTTTTAATTTGCTGAACACAAATGTTATTAGAGCCATGTTACGCTCTCCAATTTTTTCAGGTTCTTCTGATGCAAGGTAATCATCCAGTAAATGTGTCACATGTGTGACACCATGATTCTTTATGATCCATTCCACTGCTGAAGCTAAACGGTCAAAAATAGCAGGGCTGGAGCGACAGCCAAAAACTAGTCTCTTGAAGAAGTAATAGTTGTTGTCCCATTTAATACCGAATAAGTGCCATAATGATGGTTTGATGGGTAACTGTTTAAAAGCGTCTAGTATGTCAACTTTACAGAGCCAGGCACCCTTCTCAAGTTTAGTAATAGTGCCAATGGCCTGATCCAGTTTGACGTATCGGAGTGAGAATTTGTCCTTGTCGATAAGGTGATTAATACTGGGCTCACTTTGATGATGTGGTGCCGACAAATCAATCACTAACCTCTTCTTCCCAGAGTATTTGCCAGTTGCTAAACTGATGGGACTTATTCTGTATGATGTAAAGGGTGGTTCCTGGTATGGCCCTAACAAGTAACCCTTTTGCACCTCATCCTGTATCAACTGGGCAATTATCACAGGTTCTTTTCTGGCACTGAGGTTGTTTTTACACTCCAAAGTTGACGATGGTGGTATTTCGACACCTACATCGAAGCCATTTGTTAAACCATCAACTAGATAGTCTACTAGATCTCTATCAGGATAATTCGACAGTTCCCTTTCCAAAGCGCCTATGTCAATAGGTGTTGTCGCCTTGAAAATGGATTCATCCCGATGGTATAGACTTGGCTGTACATTCAGTCAGTCCTTTTTCTTAGAGGCGGGGTCATGTTGTGTGGCCGAGTGCTCACCGTTACACTGTTGACAGATATGTAAAAATCGGCAGGGCTGTCTGACACAGCCCCTTGAGGAATTGAAATTGAAACACACGTCCTTGCCTCCATAGGACGATTTGCTTAAAGTAGCTGGATAGGGGCTAGAACTGGTACCAGTAGAATTGTTACTAGTGGCAGACGATTGACCCCCTGGCATTTGCCCTTGCATTTGGCCGCGTTTGAAATTTCCATTAGCATGGTACTTATTCTCTCGAACAATCAGTGGGCAAAAAGTCGCGAAATGGCTTACACTATGACATAAGTTGCAAGTATTAACCTTACATCCAGAAAAAACTTTTCTATATATGGCTTCATCAATTTGGGCCCATGAAACCTTGACACCATCCTCGATCAAATAGGCAGCCGCCTTAGCTGAAAACTCTTTATGGTATTCATAGAAGAGAGTACCTTCATAGCGGTTGCTCATATCCAAAATATGCTGGATATAGGTGTCCAGCTGAGCCCTCCTTCTGGGGAAACGTCTGCACAGAATAGATGTGTAACGGCCAAATGCTTGCATGAATTGCGTGATAGTTAATTGCCTAGTTAGGCGAATGTCCGTGGGAGCTTTCAATGTTACCTGGGCATCATCAGTTAGGACTGATCTGGAGTGTGCAGAATCAGAACTGGGCAACAGCAAGAGAGCTAAATTAACGTCTTTTCCGTCCTGAATTTGCTCTATGAGATGGGGCGGTACATTAAGTTTGTCAGGGAGAGATGACGAAGAAACACCAAAACAGTCGGACATACCTGTCGAATTTACAGTTCCTCCGAAATGAACCTCCGGATTGAAAGAAGCAGACTGCTCCATGTTGTACGGCCTCTCCGGGTACAGGTTACCGCTTGTTGCGTCATTGTCGTATATACTGGCCAACGTATGCCTAGGTCTGATCTCTCTTGGTTGATTGGCACGCACTTGAGCTGACAGCTGAGCGATTTGACGCTCGATGCCCAGGTATCGCTGTTCGAAAACCCCCACAACTTGTTGTACTATTTCCGCGTTGTTTGTTGGTTGCGGGCCGCCATTTGCAAAGCGACTCTCGCGTGGAGTCTCGGCGGCCGCGAGACCTCCACCCACGTGGCTTTCCGCGCACAACACAGATCTTGCGGTCGCCTGCAAACAGCTGGTGGCTGGAATTTCTGCGCCATAAATCCGTCGGTCGGAAAAGTCCGCCGTCTCCTCAATTTCAGTTCCCAAACATCGATCTTCAGCTACAGTGCCGGGATTTGTTTCTCTCTCAGTTAACTTTTCCCTGCCGATTTTTTGCGATTGATACGCCTGCTGTAGTTGGCGTTTTGTGAAGGATTGGGGCAAAAAGCAACCCAATCGAGTCAGTTCTGTTCTCAATCTATCGCTGCTCCAGTTGAGATGGTTAGTTTCGTCCCAAACTGAATTAGTTCCATCTGTTGGAAGCTGCCTGTGTGACCTTTTCGGCAGTGGGGAAGAACTGCGGCGCGATCGTATGCCGCTTTCCTCCGTGGGTGCCGTCCTTTTTCGAGGACGGCCACGTTCACTTCGTCCAGACATGATAAAAACACTGTTCAATGTGTCTGACCGAAAATAAAAGCCACTGTCCAACTACCAACAAATTTAAAACTCAAATTTAAAACTCTCCAAATATCTGATACTGAAATAACGTGTGAACACTGCAAGCTGAAAAACTGGAACTGGCCAAATCCCCCCCTCACGCTCTCGGGTTGAAACAAAGAAACTTAATGCTGACCAATCAGAGTATCAATTCTTATCTACCAGTTCCAATTACCAGCTGATCCCCACATGGTCAGTGCGTGATCAGGGCATGTAAAGTATGTCCAGTGTCCTGTGTAAACCTACCACAGTGGATAAACACTGTGCATTCAGAATCACAAAATGTATTTATGTTCACAGAAGACATCACTTGCGTCATTTGTGACATAATGCACTGCACCGAAGTTAACAAGATACTGGACCTCCTTTTCTTCATTCACTTTGAGAAGACATTCGATTGTGTCGACTGAAAATTTATGCATAACGATTTGCTGCCCTTCAACTTCGGCGAATCATTTTGCGGACGGATCAAGCTTTTTCAACACGATTCGAAAACTGACAAATCTGCATTTTGTAGCCTAGAACGATGCTGCCGTCAGGGTGGACCATATCCTCATACATCATCATTATCAAAATGCAATTATGCAATTATTTTAATGCAATAAAATTCGACAAAATCATCAAAGGCATAATGTTTTAAAGTTCCTAAATTAAAGTCGTGTAATATACCGATGGTACCACTCTGATACTTGATGGTTTGGAGGATACGTTGGTGCTGGCAATGGGTCTCTTGGAGGAATGGTCTTCCTGTTCTGGACCGAGATTAACCGGTTCAATGGATCGGCAGTAAAATAGGCAATACTGATAAACTATATCTTCATTATCGGATAAACTGGTATCTGGGAGGGTATCGTCTATTGGAAATATACTTTACTCAAGACCTGGACAAATGCCTAATTTTCAGTCAAAACCGGATGAGACAATACTCTTATCGGTTGGACGGTGGAACTGCAGGTGAACTCCGACAGTAGAGATGTGTCAATAAAAAAAATTATCTACCCCTATGAGCACACCACTTCTTGGCCTCACCAAACCCGCGGATTGAATTTCAAAGCAACCGTCAAAATATCTTCTATGAATTCATCTGAGAAGGGGGTTCAGATAAGATAAACAAGACACAGTCAGACGGTCCGTGTAACCTTGCACAATTCAATTTTCGTTTTTTGTTTTTGGTTTCCCAAAATCAAAAATTGAAATTTGACCGTCAATTTTCAATTTTCGTTTTTTGTTTTTGTAATCTCAAAATCAAAAATTGAAAATTGACCGTCAATTTTCAATTTTCGTTTTTCGTTTTTGGTTTCTCAAAATCAAAAATTGAAAATTGACCGTCAATTTTCAATTTTCGTTTTTTGTTTTTGGTTTCTCAAAATCAAAAATTGAAAATTGACCGTCAATTTTCAATTTTCGTTTTTCGTTTCACTTGGCCCAAAAATGAAAATCAAATAATGAAAATTGCATCAACTTGTCCGTTTTTCGTTTTTTGATTTTAACTTTTGGCACACTAATGCTCAGTGCGCACGCGCAAAGCGGCAATTCTGCAGAATGCATCAAGCTTTGAAGGACAGCTCCATCCAAAGCCTTATCGCAGAATGAGCAAGATGGATGTCCAAATTTTAGACGAGTTGCCAGATTTGTATGACCATGAAGCGGATTTATTCAGCCCAGCCCCAAGACCACATAACCGATTGGTCGTGCTCTTCAGCGGGGCGAAGAGGGTTCAGTTCACCATAACAGATTTGAATGTAGCCCGAGTCAGTTCCATTTTCAAGGTGAGTTTTGTTGTTGTTGTTGTTGTTGTATTTCATATGATCTTTTTAACCAGTGATAAATACCCATTGGGTTAAGAGTTAATTCACAGATAAACAACAACAGGCATGATTCAAAACAATAGCAATTTGTTCTAATAGAAATAGATAGGTAGGTATGTATAAAGGAAGTAAAAATACATGGAATTTGGAGGGTGAAACTACTACTGTCTGTCCCAGATAATATATTCCGAGACGTTTTCGGCGATATTTCGGAGACAATTTATCGTTAAGCATTGAAACTTCACACACTATATTAACTAACAAATACTAATTTTCCCCCCATGTTTCATTAAAATCTGTTGGGAATTGACGAAAATCACCAATACCTACCATGTTATTTTGGGGCTACCATGACGTTGATCTGCCAATGTTATAACATGCAGGCTTGACGTCATGACGTCGTAAAATAACCTACAAATCTCCCATCGAATTCTTGTTTTCCCGATTTGTTGAGAACTACTGGAAGGATTTTCTTGATACTTTGGAATAAAATTGGTATTTTTTAGTTTATCTCTTGTGTGAAGTTTCAATATCCTCCAATCAATTGTCTCCGAAATATCGCCGTAAACGTCTCGGATATATTATCTGGGACAGACAGTAAGTAAGTCGGTTGGGATTATTGCTGAAGGGAGCTAATGTAGCTCCTTCCGGCTGTAATAGCCAGAATGAGCTATATGACTCATATTATGAGTAAAAAACATTAAGTGGGTGACATATGTTCAACTACCTTTTTTCATAGAATCACAAGTGATTTGATTACTAAATAAACAATACAGTTGATGGCCAATATCATATACCAAAATGTTCCCCAAACCTTGCTAAATGTTACTATGACACTTTTTTGAACAAACAATGTAAATTGGAGAATATAATTACAAAAACAGTGGTTCTTGGGACTGCCAGCAGAAGTACATAAATATTAAACACACAATATTGAATAGCAGTTAGGAAAATTCTGTATAATATAGTATGTTCTACTGTCTACAACAAAGACTATATTAGATATGAAAATTGATTTGGGAAATATTTTTAAATATTTTTGTTTACTTCTTCAGTAATTGTCTTAGTCTGAAAATGTTGTGTACGGTACCCGACATGTGGATCAAACCACAGATATGTGTCGATTGGCAATTAATTATGCAGCTTCTTTTAGAACCAGGCACAATCACAACAGGCTGTGAAGGAATGGACCACAATAGGCAGTCGGGGATTGAATAGAAAAAATCCAGGGCATTTCCCTCACTGACTGCACAAACTAGTTTAGATGTATTAGCTTTTCAAACTAACACAGTTTGGTGACAGGAGTGTGACACACAGGTCTGTTTGGGATAGCTCTACACAGCTTTGGACTGTCCTTCATATCGGCTGACACGAATTATCATACCCTTGGAAAATTACTTTGTCAAAGTAAATGATAAAAAATCTTTCAAAAATACTTTTCGATGGAATTTGCTTTTCTGACATAGTCTTTGTTGTAGCAGTGATTTCACACAATATTTAGGACCATCTTTCAAGAGTGTGTGTTTATTGTCCTCCGCCACGAAGTGGTGGGAGGACTTGGAAATGCTAGCCGTCCGTCCTTCCGTCCTTCCATCCGTCCGTCCGTCTCACATCTTGTGAATGCAATATCTTGAGAACAATTTGACCAATCGACTTCAAACTTGAGAAGGTGCTAAGCTTCACATCTATTGGACGGCCATTGGTATTGATTTTCACTGAGGTACGTAATCCAAGATGGCTGCCATCGACCATATTGGATTCTATCTGTCCCATATCTTGTGAACACGATATCTCGAGAACAATTCGACCAATCGACTTCAATTTTCAAACTTGGGAATGTTCTTCACATCAGTCAGACGGCCATTGGTATTGATTTTCACTGATGTACGTAATCCAAGATGGCTGCCATTGACATATTGGATTCCATCCATCCCACATCTCGTGAACGTGATATCTCGAGAATAATTCGACCAATTGACTTCAAACTTGAGAATGTTCTTCACATCAGTCAGACGGCCATTGGTATTGATTTTCACTGAGGTACGTAGTCCAAGATGGCTGCCATTGACCATATTGGATTCTGTCCGTCCCACAGCTTGTGAACGCGATATCTCGAGAACAATTCAACCAATTGACTTCTAACGTGATAAGGTGCTTCACATCAGTTAGACGGCCATTAGTATTGATTTTCACTGAGGTACGTAATCCAAGATGGCTGCCATTGACCATATTGGATTCCATCCGTCCCAGTGCGAACGCGATATCTCGAGAACAATTCGACCAATCAACTTCAAACTCGAGACGGTCCTTCACCATGTTCACATCAGTTAGACGGCCATTGGTATTGATTTTCATTTAGGTAATATGTAATTCAACATGGTTGCCATTGACCATTTTGGATTCTGCCCATCCTGCATCTTGTGAACATGATATTTAATGAACAACTCAACCAATCGAGTTCAAACTTGAGAAGGTGCTTCACATCAGTTAGATGGCCATTGGGATTGATTTTCACTGAGGTACGTAATCCAAGATGGCTGCCATTGCCATCTTGGATTTTACTCTCTCCCCCCCCCCCATATATTATAACCATCTATGTTGTGAACGCGATATCTTGATCTATGGAACAATTTGTTGTATTTGTTCAATTCGATTTTCCCACTACAGCTCGTTCCAGCAAGAAGCTACAGTAGCTCATTCTGGTGATCTTCCTGACTAAGCAGGGCTCGAAATTAACACCCTTTTCTTTCCCCTGGGCAATTGAAATTTGCTTGGGACAGCCAACCTGTCATGCTATTGCCCAGGGACAAGTAGCTTCTAGCTTTCTAAGCTAAGTTACTGTACTTTGTTGACAGTTCATAAGAAATCCATGAAATTGTGTTGTGATTACTTTTACCAATGAATGGCACCTATTTACTTCACTAGAGAATGTGAAAAAGATCATTTTGATTGTTGTTTCTCTTCCACGATCTTGAAATCAGAGTTACATGCCAGAAGCTAACTTGATATACAGTGTATATGACTTATTGTTCTCCTCCTTAAGATATATGACGTGATTTACTAGTTTGTGCCAGTGTTGTGGACATGACTCTCCTTTATGTTTCAATATAAATATTATGAAGTTAATTGTTTCACTGACAAAAACTATTATTCTTGAGGCATTGTTTCATACAATGAGATATGAAAAGAAAGCATTTCATTCATTAATTTTACATTTATTTCTCAAACAGAATGAAAACAAGGCATGATTAGTTATAGTTTTCTTTCTCCATCAATGGCAATTGCTCTTATTTTCGCATTTTCTATTCAAACTGGTTTTAGATACAAAAGGCTACTAATAAAACAAAAGGATAGGAACTAATACTTGAGGTCATCCGAATGACAACTTATTGGAGGCTATGTTAAGTCGTCTAATAATCCAGTCACCCTCTAAAATCATTAAAATAACTGAGAGATATGGATTATCTTGTATAATTTGGAACCATTTTGTCAACTGAACTTGCTATTCTAATAAATAATTTATAAACTCGAGAACTCCCTGATTTTTTGGATGGAAATTTCACATCCTGTGTTTGATATAATATTGGAAATCAGGATTGATCCGTAAAACCTGCTTATTAATTGAACAATTATGCTGAGGCTGTTTGGATTGTGCTCCAAGCAGTCTGGTCTTTCTCTGGAGATGTCAGTAATTCCTAACAACATCATGGAATGGGCAAGGTACCACATATAACTCATGTGATCTGTTGGTTGCTATCAGACATCCAATGACAATAACATCACAGCAACATAATAGACTGGTTGGTCACCGTTTTGATAGGGTATCTTACATCACCGTTTTGATAGGGTATCTTACATTACCGTTTTGATAGGGTATCTTACATCACCGTTCTATAGGGTACATAAGATCACCGTTATGTAACCATTATTTTGGAGTATAAAATGCTACATACCTGTTTATAGAATCAGAATAAATATATCTTTGATATTCCTACTGAACTCTGTGTACTCGGGTTTATTTTATTGTACATGTAGTCTGCTAATTAGAGTAGCCTACACAATCTCGAAATTACAAAGTACCTGTAGTGTCTTCATTTTTTGCAGGTTTCACAAGAAACACTGTATCTGGAAGATGAGTGCAGGAAGACTTTTTTCCCAGAAAATGGAAAATTTGAAACATCAAACATGAGACACTTCGGAAATTATTCGGTTGAAGGAGACGCTGAAGGTGAAACAGAAGGTTTTTTGCAGCTGGTCCAGGGTCCGGGTCAATCCCAAACACACCAATTCTTCCTGGAAGCAGCAGCCAAATTCAAGGAAGCTATGGTCATGGAACAGCATTCAAGACGCAGATCTGGAGGCCACAGGCTCCTCAGACTGTGACACGTGGAGCCATTTTCCAGAATCCAAAAAAGAAAAAATTTGGCAGCCCGCAAACAGATCTTTTTGGCACAGGTGGATGCTGAAAACAAACCATTTGTTACAGGTGAACTAAGATTTTTAGCTGCATTTGGTCTACATGGGTGCATGGGTAGATCTGCAGTATATCTAAATATCACAAATACTGCTTTGCAAGAAAACAGTTAATAATGGGCCTGGGCTGAGCTATTTGCGGTGTACCCACAGCGAATAAGATAATAGCTTAGCCTACGTCAGATGATGCGAGTCATGGTTGGTGATTGAGAAGTCTATCCCAGTTGACTAACTCTGACCTATTTTTTCAAAGTCATATGCTGTTTATTATGATATATAACATGAATAAATATAGTTAAGCTTTCCAAATTCATACTATACATCTGGCACTGGGCCAGAGATGTACTGTTCAAAGATGACTGACCTTGACATATTTTATCCAGGTCATATTCTATTTAGTACAATATTTCATGAAGGATTATATATACATTGTCCAAATTTATACCACATACAATGTATGGCTGGACCTGAAGTATATTAAATATCACTAACCTTGACCTATTTTCTAAAAGTCAAATTCTGTAAAGTCTAAGATCTCTGAATTCATGTTCTATATTATAAGCAATTAATTTGGAATAGACCAGAAAATTATTGAAGATGAATGACTTTGGTCTATATTTCCAAGATCAGATGGCTTTTGCTGTAATAGTAATAATTTCATGAGGCATTTATTTATTCAATTGAAGGTGCAATTCATGTCACAGTGACAGAAGGTAAAACAGGTGTTGATGATGTTGTGGAACTTATGAAAGAGTCTCAAAACACAGATCTAGAGTACACCTTGACTGACATCAAGGGCCTGGAGATCCTAGACACGGAGTGTGTAAACTGTGAGTGATGAAGTATCATTGATTCAAAATCTGACTGAGCAAACTGTTTTCATGTCGCCCTTCAACCTCACACCCCACCCCCAAACATGAAGCATCTTAAACCAGGACAGAGAATGACACATTGTTTTGAGAGTGACCAATAGTTTCCTTGTAATGAATACTTAGGCTAAATAGAATTGGCATGTAGCTTCTCAGACATTTGAAAAAAAGTCCAATATATCCATAATTTCCTTGTAGTGGTTATCATTTTTATACACCAATTTTGACAGGACGTATTATGGTATCGCATTGTCCATCTCTCCATCCGTTAACTTGTGAATGCAACACAGCACAGAGTTTTTGCTGGATTCTTTCCTATTTTGTCACAAATCGTCATATATGCATGTGAACTTTTCAAGCCGATTCAACTTTTTCTCCTGAGCTATATCCCTTGATTGTTGAAAAACATCTGCTGCCTTCTCTTGTGAGATTTTGTTGGATATTTTCGGAAATTCAACACACATTGAAGATGTCCACCTGACCTTTTCAACCTGATGACCAGAGATCATCAAAACGAATTATTTCCACTGCTAACTTCTGTTATTATTGCAACTCCTCTTAGAGTTCTTGCTAGGTTATTTTGAAAGTTGCCACACATATCATCACCATTAGAAGATGTGCACATGAGTCGACCTTTTCGACCTGATCCAATGTAGTTCTGTCTCTTGGTTGTTAAAAAAAACATTTTCACTTGATATTTTTTTTCATCAATGCAAGCCAACTTATTAGGTCATGTATGATTTTTGAATCACCATAAACAGGTGTATGATATTTCTTCACCATAAGCATGGAGTCTGATCTGCTGCATGATTTCCTCAAACATTTATTTTGTAACAGATCGATTCTATTACTATCACATTATTGATCAGCTGATCTGATGATGCACATTATCATCTCCTAGACAGTTCTCCCCCTTTCTCCTTTTTGGGGGGTTAGCCATGTTATTTTCTACTGTGTGTTTAAAGGCCTATCTTGGGTTCAACTAAACTCTTGTTTTGTGATAAAAAGGGTTTACCCAGGCCTAAAAAAAATCACATGACAGTGCCTGTATAGCAAGACATTAATGTTATTTACCTTTTGACTGAACCCAAAATTAAACAGATATCTGCATTTCAGTTGAATTGAATTTTTCATTTATGTATTTTTATGTCTTCATTTCTGGAAATCATCAGCCAAAAAAGTGCTGGCTATGAAGACAAGGGACTTTCTTGATATGCAGCTTCAAAGGGAGTTTCCCAAGAAGGGGTAGGTCGTAAGAAGAAGAGGCAAGTATTTATATCCTTGATAAAATCAATATAATAATAATATCTTTATTTCAAGAGGGTAGTACACAATCGGTTTCAACAAGATTTTGTTCTTCCTTGTGGCACTCATCAACAGTTAAACATACACATGTATCAGAATATACTGTTTTGGATCATGGAAATAAATCTGACATAAACAATCAAATTTTACAGTACTAAGCTAAACACATATACAGGTTATGGACGTTGTGATAAAACAGTTATAGATAATAATAATAATAATAATAAAAGTTGCTTAGCAGCATTTTAAGAGGCGGTTTCATGTTCTATGATTTTAAAATATCTGGATCTGAAGGATGGTTTTGATGGTGCTTCTCGTAGGTCATTTTTACCCCTCAGCCCATAGGGCTGTGGGGTCTTGTCGTTGCCATGTACGTACGTCCGTCCGTCCTAGCATCCGTCCGTCCATCCATCAACATGTTCTTTTCCGCTGAATATCTGCAGATCTATGAAGTCGGGCCTGACCAAACTTTGGTGAGAGCTTCCTGAATGTTGACTGATGAAATGATTAGATTTTCAGATGGCTATGATGATTTCATGATTTCTAATTATCTTTTTCATTATTCATTGATGGCTCAGATTTTGCACTGTTATCTATGCCCATCAACATGTTCTTGTCCGTTGAATATCTGCAGATCTATCAAGTCGGGCCTGATCAAACTTTGGTGAGAGCTTCCTGAATGTTGACCGATGAAATGATTAGATTTTCAGATGCTATGATGATTTCATGATTTTTAGTTATTTGTTTTTTTATTTTTTATTGATGGCTTAGCTTTTGCACTGTTATCTATGCCCATCGGGAATCCTTCGTTGCATGTTTCATTGTGACATTTGAAGTTTCCCTGATACAAGAAAGCCTGGTCCATTCCACATTCAAGATTATCATTTGATTCCCATATATTCTGGGAGCTTACACGATGCTACACTTGTTCAACCTATGCACTACCCTCGGGATGATTTTCTCTCCCCTGGGGCACTAAATTTTTGACCTTTTTCCTATCCACAGCTTCTCAGCCTCATGTGATATGTATGAGATACAGTGTACATTGCTTTTTCACACACACATGCTGAATCACCTAAAATTTATATAAAATATCTTTATTTCATGAGGGTAACTCTGTCCGTTGCAAAAACTGTTCTCCCCAGAGGCCCTCCAGAAGATATACAAGTATGTACAACATATACAATCACGAAACACTGCAGAGTATATTACATGTAAATGTCTTGACATAAAAATACTACATAATATTATGTGCTAGGGCATAGGGATTTTAGAAGTCTGGACTTGAAGGCATTGAGAGATGGGGCTTCTTTGCGGTTATTGCCAAGGGAGTTCCACAGCATTGCTTCAGAAAAACTCGGGCTTTGTTTCAGATAGTTTGTTCTGCGGATTTTTTTGCAGGTTCCGATCCCAAACTCCCAGTTCCTTTTTGTAATTCATTATTGAGGGTCCAATTTTTTTTAGTGAATTGCATAATGTAGTTCAGTGTTTATATCTTCTTAATATGCTCTGTTTGCTGCTCTAGCCTGCCTGTATCATTGTAATGAGTTCCAATGACCCATGCTTAGACATGTGCTCATTACCCTGATGGACTCTCCTCCTGTTTCATCCAGTCCTATGGTATGATTGCTGATGTCACATTACCTTTGTTATTGTCCTGATATTAGGTACTTTTTTAAATGTGAGGTAAGTTGCTAAATGTATTACCAGGCAAAACTAGATAAGGTGCCTGTCTTAATAATTTTAAATAATATTATTGCTATTTCAGGCAAAAGCCCAGCAGTGGAAGCCCTGATGAATACAAAGGCATAGAAGATAGCATTGAAGATCTCCGAAAAGATATTGGAGGAAAACTAGATATTTGTTGCTCTT